>CM047870.1:38762923-39046385 GCA_026212405.1 Petrea volubilis | reverse complement strand
CACCCCCTTCATCCATCTCGCCAACGGGATCGCCAAACGGGGCCACTCCGTCTCATTTCTCCTCCCCAGGAAAGGTCTTGCTCGGTCCGGCCACCACAATCAGTACCCGGATCTGACCAAGTTCCATATTGTTACAGTCCCTCATGTGGATGCCTGCCGCCCGGCACCGAGACTTGTTCCGATATCGATTACACTGAAAACAACGCACTTGCAATAGCCTTCGACGCCATGGCCGATCAAGTGGAGGAGCTCCTGCCTGCGCGGCCTCAAGCCAGATTTCGTGTTTTAAACGATTTCGCATCACTGGATTCCCCAGCTTGGTGCCCAGATTGGCTTCAAAGTATTTGTTATAGATATTCATCCGCCGCTTCGGACCATGGCGATTACTGTTGTCCCGGGGAGGGTAATATTACCTAAGGACAGGCCGTTGACCGACGACGAACTGGTCCAGACTCCCAAAGGGTACCCTTCGTCCACGTGGTGTTCCACCGGAAAGAGGCGCGGGCCTTCTCTAGGTTACATCGCCATGGACTACGGTGCCATCAGGTTCGACGAGCGCGTGACCGCCGCATTACAGGGCAGCCACGCCCTGGTATCCGCACTTGCCGCGAGCTGGAGGGACCCATGTGCGATTACCTGTCGAACAGTACAATAAGCCCGTTCGTGTGACCGGGCACGGTTCTGCCGGACACCCCAGCAGGTGCAGCTGGAGGAGAAGTGGGACACTTGGCTGAGCAAATTCAAGCCCAAATCCGATGGTTTACTGCTCGTTCGGGAGCCAAGACATCCTGCAAGAAGAATCAATTTCAAGAACTCTGTCTGGGTTTCGAGATGACGGGGCTGCCGTTTTTCAATCGCCCTGTCAAAGCCTAACGGGGCGGACTCCATTGAAGAAGCCCTGGCCGGAGGGGTTCGCGGAGAGGGTGGCTGATAGAGGAGTGGTTTTATGGTGGATGGGTGCAGCAGCTCCAGATACTGAGCCACCCGTCGGTGGGTTGCTTCGTGACCCACTGCGGGGCCTCATCGATGTGGGAGTCTTTGCTGAGTGAGTGCCAGATCGTTTCGATTCCACGGATGGGGGATCCAATAATGAACACGCGTCTGCTGGCGGCGGAGCTGAAGGCGGCGGTGGAGGTGGAGGTGGAGAGGGGTGACATAGGGTGGTTCTCGAAAGAGGATCTGTGCAAGGCGATTAAGTCTGTGATGGATGAGGATAGCGAGCTTGGGAAGATGGTGAAGGAGAATCATACCAAGTGGAGGGAGACTTTCCGTAAGCCAGGGCTGATGGATAGTTACATGGACAATTTCATTCAAGAACTGTATGGACTCTAGGTTTGAATTAGGCTTTCACCCGAGAACTATTTCCACAATCACTGTGTGCGCGCGCGTGTGTTTTTAACCCAAAATAAGAAAAGTTGTAACTTACGAGGCTTTGATGCGGTATTTCTATGTTTTAAGTGATTCAATAGTTTGAAGATGTGTTTGATTGAGGGATTTACAGAATTACAGCAGCATACCCCATAATCAGGTTCGATTGGGTCGTAATGCAGCTTGCATTTCAAATACTCACTCAAATACTTACCGGGTGATTATTGTGCATTTGGTTGTTGAATTAATGACGGTCTTGTAAATTTACTAATTTGTTATCAAATTTCCTTGCAAACAATGGCATTTAAGTAAAAGGCCATCACAAATTACTACGATCTCGTCAAATTTCACATCGTCACCGTTCCCCAAGTCGAAGGCCTGCCGCCGGGCGCCGAGACTGCTGCCGACATCGACGTCACCGCCAAGGATCCACTTGCCATAGCCTTCGACGCCACCGCCGACCAAGTCGAGTCCATTTTGCGCGACCTCAAACCTGATATCGTCTTTTACGATTTCGCCGACTGGATGCCGAGCCTCGCTGCCAAGATTGGCTTCAAAACTGTTTGTTATAATGTCATCTGCGCTTCGGTTATGGCGATTGGTATTGTTCCGGCGAGGGACATTCCTGAAGACAGGCCGTTGACGGAGGATGAACTGAGGGAGCCGCCCAAAGGGTACCCTTCTTCCACGGTGGTGTTCCGCGGCCAGGAGGCGCTGACCCTGTCATTCATCAGCATGAGCTACGGAGCCACCAAGTCCAACGTCCGCATCACCGCCGCGATGCAGGGCTGCGACGCGCTTGGTATCCGCACTTGCCGCTAGCTGGAGGGACCCATGTGCGATTACTTGTCGGAGCAGTACAATAGGCCCGTTTTCCTAAGCGGGCCGATTCTGGAGGAGAGCCCAAAAGGGCAGCTGGAGGAGAAGTGGAGCACATGGCTGAGCAAATTCAAGCCCAAATCCGTGGTTTACTGCGCTTTCGGAAGCCATCAAAAGAACCAATTTCAAGAACTGGTTTTGGGTTTCGAGATGACGGGCCTACCGTTTTTCGTTGCCCTGTCGAAGCCCCACGGGGCGGAGTCCATAGAAGACACCGTGCCGGAGGGGTTTCTGGAGAGGGTGGGGGATAGAGGGGTGGTCCATGGGGGGTGGGTGCAGCAGACCCAGATACTGAACCACCCGTCAGTGGGGTGCTTTGTGAGCCACTGCGGGTTCGGATCCATGTGGGAGTCTTTGCTGAGCGACAGCCAGATAGCGCTGGTGCCGCGTCTGGCGGATCAAATACTGAACACGCGGCTGCTGGCGGAGGAGCTGAAGGTGGCTGTGGAGGTGGAGAGGGGGAACATGGGGTGGTTCTCGAAAGGGGATTTGTGCAAGGCGATTAAGTCAGTGATGGACGAGGATAGTGAGGTGGGGAAGATGGTGAAGGAGAATCATGTCAAGTGGAAGAAGACTCTGGTCGCTCCAGGATTTATGGATAATTACGTTGATAATTTCATTCAACAACTCTACCAAATATAATTAGTGTGTCGCCCGTGTCTTGCTGTTGGTAATTAAAGGTTTCTGTTTTTTTTTTTTTATGATGCTTATTTCGGTGGTGTTTAGAGGAAAAGACTAAAATGAGGTGATAGTCCTTGCAAGCCAATGCTACCTGCTAGTTGCGAGCCAATGCAATTGCAATAGAAGTTTGAACTACTAATGCCTTGTATTGATGATTTACATGTCACACATGTCTTGCTATTTGATGTTACTTCAAAATGATGACAAGTAACCCAATGTAAATATGTAATTATATAAAAAACTTATGAAATTTTTTTAATGTCAAAGTATTGTATTTGATGATTTCTTTTAAAAAGATTTTTGCTAGAGTATCCTTCGTCCTTATACATTTCATTCACTATTATTTATGATTTAGGTCTTGGTGAGTGTTAAACTAATATTTGTACATGAATATCAAACATTATGTGCAATATAAAGGCCACAATTATTTTTGTTTTAGATTGTTCACTATAATGCTTAAACATTGTCGCATGAATTTATCAAATTAATTTGTTAATTAAGACTATTATGGTGAGGTTTTACGGTCTATAAGACCATGCAATTTGCAAAAAGCTGCTCTTTTGTAATTATGCTTAGGATAAAATCATTGAATAATGACTTTTAATTTCCACTCTTGCTCTTTGCTTTTGCATTATGCTTGGGATAAAATCATTGAAAAATAACTTTTCCCACTACAAGAAAATGCACTATTTTTTAGCGGAATATTCGCCGAAATTTTTCAGCAGAATTTCGATGAAAAATTAAAAAAATAAAAAAAATTTAAATTTTTCGATCGATTTTCGAAGGAAAATTCAGCCGAAAAAATAATAAATAATGAAAAATTTTAAATAAAAAGGTAATTTATACACATTGTAAGTGTAAAAATGTCAAATTAAATATCTGATCAAAATATAATTTATACACATGATATAAATAAAAAATTATAAAATAAAAAAATAAAATATTATTTTAAAATAAATGATTCTATCCGCCTACAAACAATTGCCTTGCCAATGGTTATATAGTAAAAAGTAATTTAACATCTTATTGGTTTGATCCCGGATCAAATGAATCTTAAGGTTACTGTTTTCTCAGTACACGTATGCAAATGCATCACACAGCATACTGTTCAGATGTTCAATCAAGCCATTTTTATTTTTTTTTGTCCAATCAACTGTTCAGAGATAATAACATGTTACCTACAAGTCAATTTTGATCATTCATCTGTACTACATAAAATTGTATTAAAATCAAATGGCGCTGTATTTGTGGTTAATGGAATATTTGTACTTATAGACACCTCATCTCGAACTAAATTGTGAATTTCACTTTTCCAATAGTAGCACAGATTTAATTAAAAAAAATCAAAAATGCGAACTCATTGATGAATAGTAAAAAAATTAATCCCTTGTGAAAAAGGCAAATACCAATTAACCCCTCTAACTTCAAAAGTAGAGCAAAAGACACCCCCGACACGTCTGACGCTTCACGTGTCAACCATGCGATTTTTAGTGATCTTTAACGGCACCTACATCAATGAAGATTAACCATTAAATTTAAGCCCCATCCTTCAAAATAAATATTTTAATCAACAGCCAAATATAATAATAATAATAATAATAAACTAACGGTTCAAATTTACTTTCTCAATGAATATTATAAAAATATAGTGTATAAAATATATATGAAATTAGTTTTTTTTTATAAAAAGAGATTTATACATACATAAACATACTATCTAGGTTTTTTGTACGTGTAAATACAGAGAGAGAGAGAGAGAGAGGGGGGGAGGGGGGGAGGGAGGGAGGCGGCAACGGCGACGGTAAGAGACAGGAATAGCGGTGGTGAGCGAGATCTGGACGGTCTGATTTGGATAATAAATTATGACGATCGGAGCACAGGTGCATGAATACGAAGGGTTGTATAGGATTTCTCTTGAGCCCTCGAATCGAGGCTGAGGGTTTTCAATGTTTTTGACACAGAAGAACATGAATCCTTGTTTTGCAGGGGGCGAGAAGTTTATTGAGGAGCCAAATTGTGGGCCTATTATGACTCTACCGCAGTCGGCGTTAGTGGCGGTGGCGCCACAGCCGTAACTGCAGCTCCTTAACAGTAACGTGGTTTTCTTGTTTGGATTAGAGAAAACTAGAAAGCAAATGCGATTCCTGCCCAGCCTGGAAATTCTGTCAGACATGGGGAATATTAGGGTTTCATCAACAGATTTGGGGACTTTCGCATCATTTTTCAGGAGAAGAGAATGATCTTTAGAGAGAGAGAGAGAGAAAGAGAGAGAGGACGACGGTGGGTTGGATGGCGAGGACAGTGGCTGAGCAACGGCGGAGGAAGGAGGCGGCAGTGGGATTGGGGTTTGGGCCGTTTGGCATTGGTTTTGCTGGGGAAAATTAGAAAAATAAATAAATAAATGAAAAGGTTAAAAAAGAAACGGAAATTAGGACAGATTAATTTGTTAGGTTTTTGACATTTCTTATATTCCAAGTGTCGAATAAATTCCTTGTCTTCCGTTTTTCTATTTTTTCTTGTAGTCAAACAATTTGGTCATGGAATCCCTTCTCCTTTTTTCTTTCTTTTGGGTAATTGTTTATGGACAATTAGACATAGATTCATTGGGTGTTTAAATATTATGTTGGAAATTTACCTTAACAATCACACACACAATCATATAAACAATAAAGAAAAGAAAATCAACCACACAAAAATTTAACATATTTTTACAATTTAATTTTCAATCTAATTTTAAAATCATAAACCTCCCCTATATATAGTTCAGAAATGGACCAAAAATATAAGCTAAAAATGAAAGTCAATACTGCGCGTGACCCGAACTGTTGACTACCAATACATACCTTCAGTAAGAGTCTATTTTGGGTTGTATCACTTCTCTTTCAAATTGAATCATAATTCATATCCGCTATAATTTAAAGCCACATCAACATATCATTTTAATGTTTTCATGTAATTTTTCGTATAACATTATTGAGTAAAAGTGAACGTATCATTCTACATATAAGATAAGATTCTTATTGGCAAATATTTTGTTATTTACCTTTTTCAATTAGTTACATATTGTAATTTTTACTTTCTCCATATATGATGCTTATCACTAGTATTTGGAAATTTGTCCTTTAATTCTTATTTTGTTTTTTGTGTTGCTTTCTTTTTTCATGTTTTGATTTCTCTTTTTTTAGTATTTTATTATCAGTTCCACCTATATTTTTTCTTTTATTTTTTTTTTGAAAGCTCCACCTATCACTACAAGAAAAAACGGTATTTTCGTCAGAATTTTGGCGGATTTTCGGCGAAAATAATTAATTTCGGCGGAACGAATCCGTTGGATAAACCTTCGCAGCTCTTCAATTTTTCGGCGGAGTTTTGGCAAATATTTTTTAAAAATTAAATAAATTTTCGTGTGGAATATTCCGCCGAAATTTTTAAAATTTTGAAATTATTTTTTTTAATTAAATAAATTCTCTGCGGAATAATCCGTCCAAATTTATTTTATATTTTTTAAAATAAAATTTCAATTGTCCAACCTAAGAGTCGAACCCGAGACCTCACCCAAGCTTCCACTCGCATGCATTCACGCGCTCAAAATTGAGCCAAATTTTGGAAATGCTGGGAGTCGAACTTTCGCTTTCTTGGTTGGCAAAGAACTATCTTACCGTTGAGCTATCTTCACTTTGTTGTCATAATTCATTACATTATATACTTATAGAATACAACAATTCAAATAATAATAATAATAATAATAATAAGTTTTTTATTTATTGAAAATTTTAATATTTTTAAATTTTTAAAAAACTTATATATATATATAATACAAAATATTATGTGTATATATATATTATTTATAATATAAAAAAATTCAATTAATTCTAATTAAAATAATAATAATAATAATAATTTTATAATAATAATGAAAAATTTTAAATTATATAAAATTATTATTATTTATTTTTAATATTTTTAAATTTTTAAAAAACTTATATATATATAATACAAAATATTATGTGTATATATATATTATTTATAATATAAAAAAATTCAATTAATTCTAATTAAAATAATAATAATAATAATTTTATAATAATAATGAAAATTTTTAAATTATATAAAATTATTATTATTTATTTAAAAAATATTATTTTTTATTATTTTTTTATTTTTTGGCTAAATTTTCAGTAGAAAATTCGCCGAAAAATTCAAAAGTTATTATTTTAAATTTTTTTTATTTAAAAATTATTTTTTTAGTTTTTAAAATTTTCGGCCGAATTTTCCATCTAAAATCTGCCGAAAAATTCAAAAATTATTAGTTTTTAATTATTTTAATTTTTCAGCGGAATTTTCCGCCGAAAAATTCAAAATTTATTTCTTTTTATTTTTTTTAATTTTCCGCAGAAATTCTGCCAAAAATAGCGCGTTTTCTTGTAGTGTATTTCTTTCCGCCTTGTTTTTGTCCTGTAATTAGAGTGATGGGATTCATCAAATGCTTTAATAATAATTTATTTATTTATTTTTTATAAAAAAAATCAGAGTATATCTATATTTTATTAATTTTGGACTTAGATATGTATTAAAAGATGTCAAACTTCATTGTTATGCAATCATTTCATTAAGTCACAAAATTGATTTAATTATTCATCAGGTTTTCTTTTCCAATTCTTGGGATTTTTTTTAGTTCATGAATTTTTCTTTGAATTATTTCAAGTTATCCACGTAAAATAACTTTCTTTTAATTTCTTTCAGTTTTTATTTCTATGATTGTACATGATAGGTGTTTATTTGTTTGTACTTTCGGTTAGTGATAAGATACCTTCTTTCATATCAACTCTCAATGGTTTAATTCATTGTCTCAATCTATTTATTCATCCCATGTATAATGATAATCACTCTATATTTTAAATTATTTTCTCTTTGATTCAAAAAGTTAAAAGTGATTACTATTAAACATTACCTAATAATCTTCCCAATACTTTCCATTGAAATGGGAATCAGATATTTCATACAATTGAGTTTTTCTTTTTAAAAATATATTTGAATGCAATCTTCAGTTTTCCATAAGCTAAAATTTAGCCTCTTAGGTAATGAAGAGCATGTTACCAAACATCAAGGAATACATATTTGTAATATAGATATTCTTTTCTTTCTTTCATTTTTAGAACGTATATAAAATAATTATTTTATAAATCTTCTAGAAAAAATTTCCCCGCGTGATACTCTTAATAAATTAATGTTTGATGATTATACATATCCGATTTCTTTATTATTATTATTATTATGTTAACTTTAGGGAAAACTTGACAAGTTTCGATTCATCCGTTGGCTCATACTAAAAATAACAAATAAATAAAATAAAATAAAATAAAATAAAATAAAAATAATACTAGTAATATAAGCGTGTCAACATTTTCATTCAATGATGATAATAATTAATATTTAAGTTGTCACCATTAACAACTCATGACACTCCTAAGGCCTAGATTGACAACTTGGTAATAAGGCAAAAAAAATATGACTACGATTTTATGAGAATAATTTATTATCACTAAGTTATTATCATAACTATATCACTAATTATCAATAATGATAATTTAGACACTATGTTATTACTCTTGACATTATATTTGTAACAAAATAATTTTTTGTCTAAATGTATTTAATGATAACACCTTTGTTTTTGTATTAAAGACTCCGCATCCCAATTATATATAGTAAATGTTCTAATTCATCGGAAAAATTTCACGTGTAACCTTATCTCGTTGTCTAGCACATGACATGACTATTTTCTTTTATACTAAAATACTGATAACATAATTCATTATAAACAAAAGTAATTTTTTTGGTAATATGTAAAAGTGATAATATAAAAATTATAATTAATAATTACATTAAGTGATATTATCTTCTATTTTTGATAAAAAATGACGTTTTTTGCCTATTTCGAAAAGCTTGGGACCAATATTGCAAAACGTTATATAGTATGCGATTAAAATTATAATATTTTTCTCTGACATGCTCCTTGGGGGGAAAAAAAAGACTTGAGTTGTATTTTACTTGGAATCGTTTATTACATTCTTACTTGCAATTTACACGTACATGATGCTTACAAGGCTTTTTATACTTCCTCTATCCCATAATATTAATCGTTTAGATTTTTTCATACAAATCAATTACTCTAATAAATAGCCTTCTTTTTAACTAAATTTAAAATGATTTAACAAAATTACCTTTCCCATGCCTTATCAAATTCTATTAAAAATTATAAATGAAGGTAAATTTGGGTGGGGGTGGGGTGGGGGGGGGAATTGATGCTCTCTTGAAATCTTCAAAGTGACAAATATTATGGAAAAAAAAAAATCTTCAAAACGATTAATATTATGGGACATAGGGAGTATCATTTTTTTATAATTGGAAATAGATAAAAATAGATTAAAGAGGCAACAACTAAAATTAAATAAGCAATTGAGCCCTAAAAATTATACAAATGGACTAAAGTACAATAGAAAACATTGAATGGACAATTTTGCCATTGAAAATATGCGTGTCCTGAGCACATCACCAAGATTTCAATAAAAACACACCAAAAAGTTTACAGCAGGACCAAATTGACATTCGGGTTCATATCAATAGAGTGTTTTGAATTAATTATATTAAAAAAATTATTCGGTGCACTCCACTTGATGTGGCATGAAATTGTGAATAGTAACAGATGATATAGTCCAAATAGAAATAAAAGATCCAATATTGGTTATATTAGGTTTGACTATTATTAATCAATTTATTTATAATTTATGCTTAACCACCTTATTAATTTTAATTGAATAACATTCAAATTAATGTATGGATAAGAGTCTCGTCACAAATTGTGATATGATCATCCAACACGCACACACACACACATTTTTGCAAGCCCATGTTTTGGTCTACGTTCCTTCTTTCTATATCTTCCAAATATTAAATTAAGCACGTCCACAGTGTTTTATGTCCACAGAGCAATGAATGTGTAGCAATCAGAGAGCACATGACACCCCCATTCCCACGTCAGTTCGGATCATCTGCTACAAAGCGGTGTTATATCTCCTTCTACATTCATCAATATACGCCACGTGTATTAGTGAGCGGTTGAGATAAGAAAAGAGATTTGTCATATCATAAGTTTTTTTCTTTCATTATCTCAACCGCTCACTAATACATATAGCATGCATTAATGAGTGTAGGAGGAGATATAAAACTTTTTTATAACAGAGGATCCGGACTGATCCCACATCAATTCAGATCATTTGCTACAAAATAGTGCTATATCTTTTCCAACACTCATCAATGCACGCCACATGTATTGGTGAGCGGTTGAGATAAGAAAATAAATTTATCCATATTATAAGTGTTTTTCTTTCTTTATTTCAACCGCTCACGAATATACGTAATATGTATTAATGAGTGTAGGAAGAGATATAATATTTTTTTTGTAATAGAGGATCAAACTGATCCCACATGACAACCTTTTTTGTCGGCCCAACTTGACAGCCTTTCCAGGATAACCATAATTTCCTTTTTTCGCCATCCCCAACCACGACAACCTTATAAATTACAAAAAGCTCACACAAATTTTATTCAAGAACCCCCGGCACTGATTTTCCGTGTCTAAAAAAATAGTTTTTCTTTAGCCATGGATCACAGTATTGTTCGTGAAAAAGATGAGAAATTAGAGCCCCGAATACTAATCGAAGATCGTTGGTTTTTTTGCAATTTGCTCGACAAAAATCCAAGATGTTGAGAAGCTACGCTGATCCTTGTACTTCATCAAAAGATTACAGAGAAGAAATTGACCATTTTCTTCGAAAATCATATGAAGAAACATATGCATCACTTCAGAAGCTGAAACTGCCGGGGCCCGAAATATCTAGACGGGAATTTGATCCGGGCAACATCAGTTCCAGGGAAACATCAAAACCCGACACCGAAAGGGAGTAAAAAATCGAACACGATCAAAACATCGGCCAAGGATAATTTAGTTCGTGCACCTTCACTCCCGATTAGCCTGGAAAACCAAGAGTTTCAAGATGAAGAGATGGAGTTTTCTATGGGTAAATTGATCAGACAAGCTTCTCTCAACGATTCAGACAACACGCGTCCAAGAAAACACGTCGCTAAGGTAGATTGAATTAATTTCATTCGTTAGATCTTTAATTTCCCATAAAAAAGATTTTTTAAAAGTGGGTTTTCTGCCTTTGTACTTGATTTTTGATTTTTTTTTTTTGCAGGGTCTTACACGAAGTTGTAGCGTGTCAAGGCATCTATCAATGAGCAAGTCAGAGCTGGGCAGCTTGAAGAAGATAAGTACAATACCTCAACGCCCAACGAATCAGCTTAAGACACAGAAGAGCTTGAGTGATCTTGAGTACGAGGAATTACAAGGGTTTAAGGACTTGGGATTTGATTTCGACAATAAAGACTTGACCCCGGAATGTAATAAGCATAATTCCAGTTTTGCAAGAAAAGAAAGAAGACGATCAGGAGAAAAACACGAGGGCCGTATCTGTGGAGGCGTGGCGGAGCCACAGTTCGGCGCCGCCGGTTCCGAGGTGGGGCGGCAAGAGATCGACTGGACGAATTGAAGGCAGATCAAGTTCTGGGCCAGGGCTGTGGCATCAAATGCGCGTCAAGAATGCTGATCATCATCATGGTTGTAATTAAATTAGCGTTTCTCTAATTTGGTTGAAATTAATATTCAATTTGGTATAACAATCTTACATACGAAGTGAGTTTTCGGCATTTTAAGTTTTACATTTTAATTGGCACTTGTATATTGTCTATTTTACTTCATAAAATTGACGTGTGAAACAACTAAAAAAATGACATCTCATGAGGATAAAATCGAATTTTTGTACCTTTAATACCATGTTCAAACATACTAAATTAAATATACATCTTTTTAAAAAATTCAATTAAAAAAATTATCATACCAAAATAAATACACTTACGAAATACAAAATTGTGGGATCCACCTACTTAAAACATTAAACATCTTATGTATTTAATTTTTTTAGAATATATTATAAAACATGTCCATATTAAAACAAATTTTAGAAGTTAAAAAATAATTTGGTGAAACAAAAGTATTTAATTTTTTTAGAATGTAAATTTCTAAAACCACGCTAAAGAAATATTGTTTTTTCTGCGTCACATCAGTAATTAGTTGTCAAGGATCTGGTTAGTTCATATATTAGGAATCCCACTGTGAGGATATAAAGAAATAAATTATATTTTTGTCGAAAGTGAGACAAATAAAAATATTTTAAATTAAAAAGTTAATTGAAAATGCAAGATATAAAATAACAAAACAGCCCTTCGAGGCAATTATGAAGATTGTCAATGAGAATATTTTATTACACAATTATGTTACATTTATTATTAAATTTATCAACACACGACGATTGTATTTGGTAGCAATATAGAATTGTGTGTGATGGTAGAACTATTGGATAGATATATTATAAATTTGTTATATATATTATAAATTTGTTATCAATAAGTTGCATTAATATATTTGGTAGCAAGTATTATTTCTTGAGATATCTCTCAAGCTATGCTTGGTAGTATTATTTTTTCTATATGAATTTAAAGTAAATTACGAAAAGCTCTTTAATTTAAACCCCTTTCATATATATATATATATATATATATATATATTTAAGGATAATATAATAAATTATTGCTCTTTGCAATTCAACCCATATCAAGTGAATTACACATCCCACCCCCATGGTGGGATGGACTATATCCTATGAATTGATGAATAAGAAATCGGACTTATTCAGAAAGAAAAAAAATCTACCAACTATAATTATAAATTAGATACATATACAATTCTATGTATAAATCCTTACCAAACATAACCAATACATGTATTGATGGATACATTAGATAAATAGGCGGCCTTTAGCCCTGCACATCAGTGGTGGATCTATAACAAAATTTGTGGTGCAGAAACGTAATATTCTTACTTTGTAGGTGGACTTGATAATAAATAAAATAATCTGATGGTTTGTTGATATGAATATGACAAGCTGTTCCACCAAGTACCAAGTTTGGCTCGAGCGTACAAGAAACATCATATATATCACAAATGTTTATGGCCTAGAAAATACTACTAAGCAACTTGCCCAAATTTTTATATCTGTGCCAAATTGTAAGGTATAAAATTGGTAACTTCATTTTAAAGTTCCCGTAGAAAGTGACGCATATGTTTCCTCTCAAACATTAATTGAAGTTGATATGAAACTGAAAGGCAAGATCCCTATTTACGTTATTTCGTCACTCGTGACATGAATATGATTGCTATATTGGTGAGTTATGTTGCTTCTGCTTTTTGTTAAAATTGTCTTCTATTGTTAGATTATAGAAATTTTACATGGGACTCTTATTTGAAACTTCTTGTGAGTTTTGCATAGGACTAGCCAAACAACAGACATGAGCGATTTTCCCTTTGCTTTAAAAAAAAAATTGAATTAAAGAAAAAAATAGAATAAAATTTTTCATTATATGGATTCTCAAATATATATATATATATAATAAAATAGTAAAAGTTTTTATGTTTATAATAAATAGATAATTCGAACTCATAAAATGAATTTATGCTATATAATTAAACTTTGGTTGGGGAAAATAATTTTGAAATAAGAAGCCTATTTATTTATTGGTTCTAACCACCCGGTTCCGACTCATTAGCCGACTAATCCGGACCGAGTTATGCATAGGTCCTTTATGGGGGTGACCCTCTCAACCTAATTGTTCCATTCACAATAGCAGGATTCAAACTCTAGGCATTGCTTAAAGGATCTAGTGTCTCATCCCGCTAAACCAACTGAACATGAGCAACTGACATCAAGTTCAAAGTCAGAAGACGTTGGTAGCTCTGAAACGGCTAGAGCCAGTAAGGATCAAAGTTTAGAAAATACGAGCACTAGTGAGGATCAAAGTTCAGATCCTGCACAATGATGGGAAATGGAAGATAAAGAGCAGGAGAAGGTGGCATCTTGATCATTTTGTACGATTTGAGTATTCTTCCTTTCGCGAACATGCTCTGTATTATGATAGGATGTAAATTCATGTGTTTAACAATGCATACTATTTTTTGTTCTCCTCTGTTTATGTTTGAAGAAGTTATTGAGGCTTTATACTCGAGTTTTTTGCACTGTGCCTACCTGTGTTATGTCTAATTGTCAAAAAAAACCCTGTGAAATTTTAATTATCAAAATAAACCCTATCATAATTAAAATTAGCCAAATAAACCCTTTCACCGGGAAGTAGATGTCACGCGCCATTTTTGCAAAGATTTTTGTTTTTTACCCATTGTAATGACAAATTTACCCCTTTTTTGCCTTTTATAAAAAAATTAAATAATATAAAATTTATATAATAAAAAATACATGTTAAACATAAAAATATAACTTAAAATTTAACACACACACACACACACACACAACACACGCAAGAACACACACAGACACACAAGAACACCTGAACACACACACACAAACACAAACACATGCAAGAACACACACATACACCCACCTAAACACACACACCAACATGAAAACACACACACTGGAGCCGCCGCCACCACCGGAGCTGCTGCCGCCGCCGCCGCTGCTCGCATCCTCCTACCACCGCGACCACCCCCTATCGTCTTCCTTCCGCCACTACCACCGACACCACCGCCATTCTTCTATTTTAATTTTGTTTTTCGTTTTTTCTCACCTCCAACCACCATCTTCTTCTTCCTCTCTATCCCTCTCCCACCTTTCTCATTTCTTTTTAATCAGATCTGATTTCTTGATTTCTTCCCAACCGGATCTGAGTTCTTTCCACTATGTGCAAGTGTGTGATTGTGTGTGTGTGCAGGTGTGTGTGTGTTCTTTGTGTGAGTTGTGTGTGTGCGGTGTGTGTGTGGGCAATATTGGAAGTTCATTTTTTTTATTGGTCAACATCGGTCAAGGGGCGGTGGGCAAATTTTAATTTTCATAAGGTTATTTTTGATAATTAAAATAACACAGGGTTTTTTTGGCTACTTTTCAATAACACAGGGGGGTATTTGTAAATTTATGTGTTTAACAATGCATACTAGTTTTTGTTCTCTTATATTTATGTTTGAAGAAGTTATTGAGGCTTTATACTCAAGAAGATAATATAATATATATATATATATATATTGATAATTAAAAGAAAGTTACTTTCCCTGTTATTTGTTTAACCTATTTATGATCATTGACCTTCTGTTAAATGTTTTTATTAAGCTGATCGTCAGATGGATGCATAAAGTTCATTTAGAAAAAAAGATGCCTCTTTGAATTTTATTCCCTGGCTGCATAACTGTATACATTCATCATAATGAACTATGTAATCTTACATTATACCTTCCGGGGGAATTTTGTTAGTCTCTTTTGACATTCAGAATGAATAGCCATCACCGGGCATCGCTTGGTCTTCCATTTGGACTGTCCTTCAATTCGTCGTGTTGCTCAATTTTCTTGGAAGGTTCATAACTCACAACCTTCCAAGAAAATTGAGCAACATTAAAGTTTTTGTTAGTTCCTTTTTTTAAATGCCAAATCGAATTTATTGTGGACAAAAACTGCCAATTTGGCCATTTCATTGAAAATTTTGAGTTTTGCTACATAGATTATACAAGTGGTGATGGCAACGAAGCATGCAAAAATTAACATAGCAATATATGAGTGGTGAACTTAAAAAGGCATGGCTGACAATCCACACAAGAGAGCAGCCACTATAACCAAACACTTGTTTTATGTTGGGTTTGCGTGTGCGGGACCCAAATGATTGGACGGCTTGGTCGATCATACATATCGATCAGTCAATCACGTTTACTTGACAATTTTTTCTTTGATTTGAGTTTGCAGGACCCACATACTAGATCGGTTGGTCGATCAATTTTTATGGACTGGATCGAGAGATCGATCTCGCATAATTTCGGGAGACTCATGCACTTCTCTTTATCAATTGCCCGATCCCATAATTTGACTGATCATGTATAAATAAGTTGGGTTGATCGATCATGTAATAAATATATGATAGGTTGGACGATTGAAAGTTAAAAAAGATCACGTAATTGAACATGATCGATTGGTTGGTCATGTTATATTTAATATAACCCTCTACCTATCGGTTTGAACGATTATATTTATTTGTCGACCTATTGTACCCCGTCATTTGCGGCCTACTTTGTTTTGACTATTGACCCGTTCTAAGAATTTTTATTTACAATGCAACCCTAGTTAAACCCTTGACTTGTACTTACATTAATGAAATCCTAAATACGGTAGTTTAATAATTTTGCCCGAAAGAGAAAAGGAAAAAGAAATTGAGGATTATGCTCTTAGATGGAAACTCAAAGGGTCTTTTTAGCTAACTAATAAGGAACACACGCGCTTTGCGCGTGACCATTAATGTTTTTCTTATTTTTTTTAGAAAAATATTGACTACGGTAAAATATAAATATAATAAAAATATTTTAGTTTTTTAATGAAATATCATGAATAAATAAAAACTAATGAAATTGGTCACATTATTATATTATTATTAGATATATCATACTAATAGTTTTAAGGTTATTTTGATTTTTTTTTATAAAGTTTTCTTCATAATAGCTTTTTTATGAGTATAAATTACTAAAGAATCGTTTACTTTGGAGGAAGTTGACAGTTTATTTATTTTGTCTACTTATATCACACGTTTACTTAAATGGTATTCTACACCATCTTTAACGCGGAGCCCCGGGTTAACATGCGTTTGGGCTGGTTATGTAACCGCCCAAATTGGGAGGATTAATTTAACCATCTAGTCGCACTATATTGTAAAGACTAAAATGCCCTTCAACTATTCATGGCAATTACAGTTTGGTGGCCCTTTTTTATGGGCGATTTTAATTATGCCAGATCTTGTTTCCTTTCTGAATCACGATTCCAGATCTAGGGTTTCATTTTTTGAAGAACTATATTCCGCAACTTTGGAAGAGTGGCCGCAGAAACGCAATCCACGAACGCCAGGGACATTGTGGCGCCTTATTCATCGGCGTGCGCTATAGGCATAAGGTGAGGAATATATGAAATTTGGGCTATTTGTCGTCCTATATCATCGCCACTTACAGTTATGTGGATTTCACAAATTGATTTTGAGCATTGTACGATTTTACGGTGGTGTAGTCGGACCTCACCTCTGAACTTTTTTTTTTTTTTTTGGCTTTTCAAATGATTCTATCCCGTCTTGGATCACATGAGAAGATCGATCTGTTTGTGTTTTGGTTGGGTGTACGGGTGTCGGACTGCGATCTGGTCAATTTCGCGGGAGATAGGAACCATGACGGTGGGAATCGCAAAAATTACAGGCCGATCTTCTTCAACCTGCCGCCTCCGGAGAACGTTATTCTCGTACAGAACCAAGAGCACTGAAGTATGGTGTTTGACTGTGATTATTTGTGAAGGTGATATACGTAAATTAACCAAATAAACCCAAACAAGAAAAGGTTCAAAAGTACCATTAAACAAGAAAGTAAATATGTAACACCTTGGAGGTTAAGGTCGGATAACTCCTGTCATAAACCATGCACAAGCCAAACCCAAGTTAACCATAGCCTCCAAAGTAAACGATTCTAAGACTAATCTATCAAAAGTTTTAGAACATTGTTATTGAAAGATTTTACAATACTAAATATATATCTTTTTTTTTAGAAAAAAAATATAAATATTTGATAGTAGCTTTTACTTACTTTCAATATTTGTAAAAAGAATGTGCATATATACTACTATTGACATGCACAATTATTTAACATTTATATTCACTTAAAGATAACTATTTATCACCTTTTTTTGTTAAAGTATTTTTAGTAGTTCTTACTCCTCGTTATATTTGCAAAACTTTTAGTTTGTAGTAAATCAAATATTATTGAATATATCACACTTTATACTACTATTTTCCATCATAACACAACTACAACTACAATTAATTTTAAATTGTAGAGTCGACATCTAAATTAATCACATCATTCTACCATATTTACCACTATTATCAAGTTTATATTCTTTTTCATATCTTTCATTATTTTCATTTACCTCTACACAATTACTTTTATCCTACTCTTCATCGCTATTATCCGTTTCTCCACCATTGACATTAAATCCACCTCTCATATTATAACCATTACTCTTAACAATAACCTTTACTACCACGTCCACATCTACCTTCATGGCCTCATCCTCTCCATTACCTCATATAGCAACTCCTAAATCAAATCACTATCATACTAGACTACCTTTTCTTAACAAAAAAAAAGAGAAATAAAGCATATTATCAATTGTAAATTATTATGTTTAACTTTTTATGATTAATTGTTAGTTCAAATTTGTACTTGTGTAACATTCGTATTAGTTTGTTGAATTTTTATTTATCTATGCATATTTTTAATAAACATTTCACGCAGTAAATGGAAAATTTTGTGTAGATTTTTTCTATTTGTTTTTTATAAATTAATATAGAAATTGTAAGATTCTTTACCATGTATTTTATTAACAATTTTTTCTAAAACTTGCTAATTTTCTCTTTATTTAAGGTTTCATTATATCCTTAACCTTCTTTTGATTTTATTATTTTTACGTATTTTTGTAGCATATGTGTTTTTTCTTTGTAAGACTTACTCTATTTTTTATTTTATTTTCCTAATTGATTCCTTATCCAATGAAAAGTTTGTGGAACATAATTTCTCGACTTACAATTTTTTATATTTATTTTTTCATTTATATAATTTTTAAACTTTCTATTGCTACATTATCATTATTCACTAAAATATGATATAATTTTATATTTTCGTTTTTCAATTTTAAGTGATTAGTTAAAAGTAATTATAATTTCTGTTTACAAGT
This sequence comes from Petrea volubilis, assembly GCA_026212405.1. Classification (NCBI taxonomy): domain Eukaryota; kingdom Viridiplantae; phylum Streptophyta; class Magnoliopsida; order Lamiales; family Verbenaceae; genus Petrea; species Petrea volubilis. The sequence goes on along the minus strand of CM047870.1, from coordinate 39,027,525 downwards.
CATCTTTCATTTACATAAACACAAGACATATGTGGATAATTTTTATAGAACCTATTAACTACATATTTTAGTTATGTACTTGTGTTTCGATATAAATAATTATTTTTTGATAAATGGTACCATAATATAAGTTTGGTGCATTGGTTTTTTTTTTTAAATTTATATTATTTACAAATTTTGTATTTCTTCTTTTTCATGAACTATTCAACTAATCACAATGAGGAAGACACAATAAATTGGTCTAACAAATTTAAAAGCATCGAGAAAGGAAATTATTTTACAATTGATAGCCAAGAGTATTAAAAAAAATCGGGATACTTGAAATTTATGTTCTCTATGTTTAGCCTATTTTTGATTTTGCCCTCTTTATTTCAAACTTTTCAATTTTGTCCTCTTCGATTATCAATATTTCGATTGTCGTACAATTTTGGACATAACTTCTCGTCGGTGATGATGTGGCAATTTTATGGCAGCAAATTGCGATTTTCCGGTCATCACCATAAATGGCTAGAAAATCGCCACGTCATCACCGACAAGAAGTTATGTCCAAAATCGGACAACAATCGAAACATTGATAATCGGAGATGACAAAATTGAACAAAATTATAAACGGAGAGGGCAAAATTGAAACGTAAAAGGCAAAATCCAAAACACCCTAAATATAGAGGACAAAAAAACAATTATCCGAAAAAAATCAATTTAATATATTGTATATACACTGGACCGATTTAAGAGGATTGCTAGCTCTATTTTACTTATTTATTTTTTTTATATAACAAATATTTAATACTATAGAGTCTAATTAAGAGTCCAACTATATATTCATAATTATGATATTTATATTTCATTTAATATTCAATTTGAAGTCTAATTTTTAATTTTTAAATTATTAAAAAATCATAAATAAATATTATTTATTATAACTTATATACAATTATTTTAATCTTTATAATATATATATATATATAGCACTATATATATATATATATATATATATATATAAAACACTAATAAATTATTCGCATTTTTATAATATTAATGAATTTTTCCCCACTACACTCCCTGCCCTTCTCGCCATCAGTCTTCCATGTCAAGACCGGTAAAGTTTGGTTTGATTTCTTGTAAGCTCCGCCCCTTTCTTCGATGAATCCGATAAATCCACCATCTTTTCTCCCCTCTTAACAACAATACTCCAAACCCCCGTTTCATCAAAAACTTCTCCCATTCTCTCCAAGAATTTCTCACGCACCAAACTATGTCTCATTCACACCGTCTCCACACTTCCTTCATCCCCACTGCTCCGCCGTCCCTCCGCCGCCGCCCCGGCTGCGCAGCTACCCTCCCCGGAGAGCCCACGTAATCCAATCCAAGATCCGTGAAATCTTCATGCCCGCCCTCAGCTCCACGATGACGGAGGGGAAAATCGTCAGCGGGGTCAAATCGGAAGGTGATAAGCTGTCCAAGGGGGAGTCAGTTGTGGTGGTTGAGTCGGATATGGCGGATATGGATGTGGAGTCGTTTTATGATGGGTATTTGGCTGCAATTATAGTCGATGAAGGTCTTTCTGCTGCAGTTGGATCCCCCATTGCTTTGCTCGCGGAGACCGAGGAAGAAATCGCGCTTGCCCAGTCGAAGAAAACGTCTTCGTCTGCCCCTGCATCAGCTCCAGCCGCCGAGAAAAATGATGCCCCGAAGGTGTTGGATGAAATGCCGAGCCCATCCGCTGCTGCTACACCAGCAGCAAAAGTTAGTGCTACCAGTGCTCCAGTGAATGTGGGTGCATTGGGATCGGCTGTGCATCCGGCGCTTCTTGAAAAAGTTCTGAATCATGTCTTTTGTGCTTAATTGGTACAGATGGATGATCCTCTGCACCTTGAGAAGTTCAGTCATAGTTGGTCGGTGGAGCTTGGACAGAGTGTTGCGGTTTCAAAGAATCTCCGGGCTCAAGAGTTTGACTACTTTCTTGTGCTGGATTTGGAGGGCAAAGTTGAGATTTTGGAGTTCCCGGTGCTGTTGTTTGATGCCAAAACTATGGATGTAGTCGATGTGTTTCACAGGTATTCAGCCTTTTTCTCTTTTTGTTGGTTTGTTTTTGGTTTTTTATTTTGATTTCAAAAATAGAGTTAAGTGTTTTTAGTTTGAGGGACTCTTGCATAGTTCTAGAAGGGATTTACTTACTTACTTGTATAGCCATTTAACTTGATGTCACCATTTGTTGCATTTTGTTTTTTGTTCAAACTGTCGTAGAAGCTGGTCCAAAGAGCATCCTTGAGTATGCATTCGTGGAGGGAGAGAGCAGGGGATAACATTTCTTTTGCATTGTACGGTGAAGTGGACAGCATTCGTTGCCCTTAGTTCTTTTGAAACAAGTAGTGTTAAACCCTGAAAACCTTCAATGCCTCAGCGGAAATGTCTTTTAAGACATTTTCGCTTTGAGTTCAACCAAAAAGTATGATAGATGTTTTTATAAATTTCCGAACTGACGGTAATCCCAATTCTAGTATAATTGTAAAACTGTAGCTAGAGAAGTCCTAATAAATGTTATCGGCTATGCGATATGATGAGTTTCAATGGTTACAGCGCTCTTAGTTACTTGCATTATTTATCTGCATTTTTCTTGTTTTTACAGGTTTGTAAGGCCTACAAAGATGAGTGAGAAAAGAATAAATGAGTACATTGAGGGGAAGTATGGAAAATTTAGTGTTGACCGGTATGATATTGGTTCATATGTCCTCTCTCTTCAGTTTCTCAGTAACAATATTCTTGATGACAATTAAAATTGTTACTGACTGGATATGGCGAGCTAGTCTATTGCAGTGTTTGGCATGATACAGCTATAAAGTTTGAGGATGTTATTGAACAATTTGAGAGTTGGCTGAGAAAGGAGCGAGATGGACACAACAGGTTATGGAGAGAGGGGGAAGATCTAAACAAAGCAGCATTTGTAACTTGGTGAGCTACTTCCTTACATAACTGTCTGTCTGTTAGTGTGTCAAAAGTTTTGGTTGCAAAATCAGAAAAAAAAAACACAAAGATAAAGTTTTGTAATCGATCTATCATTTTGCACTTGATGGTGTGGAAATGGTTGATCCCTTTTGCTTATATTATTTTGACTGACATGAAATTGCTTTACATGCACTAGTGGAAATTGGGATTTGAAAGCTAAAATCCCGCAGCAGAGTGAAGTATCAGGAATGAAACTTCCACTGTATTTTATGGAATGGATCAATCTGAAGAATGTCTACCTAAACTTCTACAATAGAAGGGTGAGTGCATAGCATTCATTCTAGAAATAATTCCATCCCCTTCCCCTGTAATTATATGCAATTACACAAAGGTCTCCTATTAATTTCAAAACCACGCATGCATCCCTTAAAAACTCATCTCTACCTTATAATTGGCCCGCCCCTTACGTCCATCATTACGCTATGTTTAATGATTCTGTTATCTAAATTATAGTAACTTTTTAAGTTGCTCCCACATATGTTGATTATGTTACTGTCAGTTTTGGTCAAATTTCGACTGTCAGAAGGTCGTTTCTGTTATTGTGAAACCAAGAGGGGAGGTTTGTGTCATTATACAGTCACAACGGAGGTATTTTTGATTTAAGGAAAAAAAAGGTGGTCATTTTCTATATACAGACTTTATACATCATTAGCTGCATCCAAATTGCCAGTTCTGATCCTCTTTGTGCATCGATTACGCGACATGGTATTGTCTGGATGCAGGCTCCCGGAATGCTTAATTTCAGTGATGAGGGAACTCCGGATCCAGCCATTGGGAAGTCACCATCTCGGTATTGATGATTCGAAAAATATTGCAATGAGTGTTGCAGCATATGATTAACGATGGTGCCCTTTTGCAGATCACAGCAAAAAGAGGCCGTGGTTCTCCTGATAGAGTTAGATTTCTCTTTCAAAATCGCGTTAAATAGCTTTTTCTCACTGACTTACATGATATTTGCCAAGGCTTTAACATAATGCAGTGATGGACTCTTCTTAGTTTGTGTTAGCATTTTCATATGCCGAGTGGCATGTTTTCCTATTTTTAAATCATTTATGGAGGACAAAACTAGCCGGTAATTGAAAAATCTGCCGGAAAACATGTTTAATTTTGGGATTGTACGATTTCCAGCCATCTTGTTCTCTTTTATATGTTTTATATATATCTAATATCATAATTTATTTTATACACGTGTAAAATTATAACTTACTGCAAAAATATCTTTAAATGAATAAATAATAATACAGGTAAAATATAATATATATGTATATATATAATAACATGATGTGTATGCATAATTAGGGGTGATCGCAGTTTGATTTCAGATTTTTTAATTAATTTGAAATCGAATTCCCATATGCCATTTTTTTAAGATATTGATTTTAAATTGCGATTTTGAAAAATAAAATTGAAGATATGTTTTGAAGCAGTTCGATTCGGTTCGGTATGATTTTGAGTTTTCGAACAACTAAATAAAATAATAAAGCCAAAGCAAAGAATTATTATTTTTAAATACTTGCACACATACAAATCAACATTAAAAAAAATCAATTATGCATAATAATAATAAAATTTTGAAAATAAAAAAGTGATAGAACTAAGTTATAAAAAAGTGATAGAACTAAGTTCTTAAAAATTAGAAATACATAAATAATGTGTAGTTTCATTGTGCATTCTAAAAGACAAATCAAAATAATAACATTAGTTAAAATTAACTACATAAATTTTTGAGATGTTAACATAGGAATAAAAAATAAATATTCTACCAAAATTTTTCTAATTCAATTAAATACTTGAATAAAATTTGCACCTTGAAGTTCATCTATTTATTGTTATGAACATTAAAATTGGATTTTACAATTAAAAAAATTAAGTTTTCTATCCAAGTTTCTATTAATTTATAATCTAATTTCACTGCACTATGTGTTGCATGAGATAATCAATTATATATCAAGCCAAATCACTAAAGAAAAGAAAAAAGAACAAAAAAAAAAAAAGTATCAAACCTTCACAATTGAATTTTCTTGATTTCTCCATGGGTAGCACTAATACCGATCTTTTGAGTTTGAGATGTAGGTACTATATTATATTTTTTTGTGTCAAATAGTAAAAATCTCGTGTGGATAGAAACCTACTTCTTTAAGGATCTACTTCTTTAAGGATTAAGACATAGATGAAATTGATGAACCTTTGAATGATAGATTATATTTAATATTTTTAGCCATTAATTTAAATTTCTTGTGAAATTTGGACATTTAATATGGTTGAATTTATTTTACTTTTAAGTTTTTTTTCCTTTTATTTTGTGATGAAAATATACTTTGCTACATGCATATTGCATAAATTAAAATTAGTTATGGAATTGAATTTCTAAATAATAAATTAATAATTAGTGGAATTTTTTAGAGTTTAAATAAAATAAAATAATAAATACAAATATATATGTGTATATATATATTATATTGACGATTTGATTTGGTGCAGTTAATTATTAAAATTATAATTGAACTGACTATGTGGTGTGGTTTTGATTTAAATAATTAAATTGCGATTTTTTAAATAAATTGACGAAGACGGTTCGGTTTGTTTTCGGAAACATGCTCAGCCCTGTGCGTACGTAAATTTGGAAGAAAGGGGGAGATTCTTTTGTTCTTGGCCACTTGCAAATTTTTTCTGTTCCTTTCACCCAAATTTGGATAAGGGTACGATATACGAGTTTGACAGTTACCCTAAATTGGTATCATACATTGTATAGCACCTGTACGAATTTCATTGGAGGATTAATTCACATCGGCACACCCGTCAAAACCCTAACAAGAAAAGTCCACACCCCACTTGAGTATGACCCCTGCAGACCCACCACTAAGCATAGTATAACAGTTTGGCAGTCTTAATCAACCATGCAGACCCACCACCAAGCATAGTAAACAGTTTCAAGTTTCAACACTCTTTACTTAGCGTCTTAGTTGAAGGAATAGATTGGTGGTAACTGTACCTATGAACAAATCGATTGTAGATTTGATTTACGAAAAAAAAGATGTTAGGGAATCAATCGAGATTCTCTCTAAAAATGATTAAAGGAAATTGTCCACTGTGCTAAAGTGACCGTTGATTGCAATTATTAAACCATAACAACTTTAATTTAGATGAAAAAGTAGAAATCAAGGCTGTAGAAGCCCACTTCTGAGTCTAGTCACTAGTGTCGATTGATCATGCATCAGTTATGAGGGTGGTTGTACATATATAGCTAGACAATACAGGAGTTGTAGTAATTTCATTGAAATGTGAATTCCTATTCCTTATCATGTATATATATTTTATTTTTATATGCTTTTTCGAAAACAGTATTGTTTAGGCGAACGAGCATAGTTTTTAAATTTTAATATAATTAAAGTCAAATGCGGTGATTCCTTTGTGTTGAAAAGGAGTTTATATGCTATGATTGCTAGTATTAATTATCGTGTCTTGTTTGTCTTTTTTACTCATTTTTCTCAAAGTGGGATTTATATTTACATAGGAACAACATAACAATGACATTAAATGTCTATGATTCACTCTATTTGGAGTTAAACATGCATTCATTATTCAATCACTCAATATAGTATATCAAATAATTTAAACAATAATTTTCCTATTATCCATATCTCGCCACCGGGATCGCCAAAAAGAGGTCACTCAGTCTCCATTCTGCTCCCCTGTTGCCCCAGTGAGGCAGTTCGTTGACCAATGAGGAACTGGTGGAGCCGCCCAAAGGGTACCCTTCTTCCACGGTGGTGTTCCGCCTCAAGGAGTATTGGAAATTGAGATATCATAACTATGCAACATTTATATAGTCACAACATATGCAGATGCATCTTACAACCGGAAGCAGAGCCAGGACTTTTATACAGTAGGTAATGGCGGAGCCAAAAACTTTTATCTAGTAGGATCAATGTTTGTGAGTTAATTAATTATTAATGACCATTTCTTTTTAGTATATCCAATCATCAAAAGCTTCCAATGAACAATTTTCAAAAAAAAAAAAATCGAAAATGCTTCCGATAATCTTATTTTCGATTAAAAAATCTATCGGAATTAATTGATATTTTTTGAAGGTATATTGGTGTTATTCACAATTGAGTAAATCAATAAAATTTAAGTAAGATAAAAGATTTTGTATATTATGTTTTCTTCTTAATTGTGTGATGCTCAACAAATTTTGTAGGCCTCTTAATTTTTTATATTTTATTTTTTTGATAAATTGTAGGCCTATTAATTAAAACAAACAAATTTAATAAACTAATTGATTTATCATTCATGAAGCATATGTCTTATTTATACTATTAATAAAGCACCTAAGAGGTCTAACAATTACTTGGTATCTTTGATCTCTTTTGGTGTCTCTATTTTCTCATTTATATTCGCTCTCGTCTCCCACTATTACCGTGCTTTTAATTTCCTTCTTTCCTCCTCCTATCTTCTCTATCAATATATATATTCATCTGTCTTTTATCTTTTTTTTCTACTTTTTATTTTTTAATCTTTTAATATTATTTTTACTTTAAACTATTTTTCTATATTAAATTTAATAAAATATAAACATCACAAATAATTAAAAAAATATATGATAATGTATAAAATTCAATAAATATTTAAATTTTATATTCATAATTTAAGTATGTAATTAAATTTTAATTTATTTATATTTTGCACACACATCGAATATGCTCGACCAGCGAGTATGTATTTTTGAATGAGAATGCAATTTATTCTTTTCAATTATTATAATATTAGTGGATATAAATTTATACATACATACACATATATATAGGATTTTATTTTTGTTTTAACTATAAAAAGGTGACTTATTTTTTTTTGACTATATTAAAATTAAGAGAAAGTTTCTCTTCTTTTTTTTTTCCTTTTATGCCCTCCTTTTATCTAAATTTATATTTTTGCTAGTAGAATCAATTAATATCATTATTATTATTTTTTATATATATTAATGTAAATATATATACATAGTGGCCCAGCGCTGACAACATAAATCCTGCTGCAGACTCGGAAAAAATGAAGCTTTTGCCTTCTGTGGAGGTCCGACACACACGTACCAATGCAATCAAGTCTTTTTGTAACATCCGTGATTTATGCAATATTTGCACTTATAGACACCAGCCTCAAACTAAATTGCACTTTACTTAGCAAAACATAGTACCGTTACATGAGAATTCTTAATTAGTATCATCTACCAATAATTTCACTATAAAAAAATGAATAAATTTATAAAAATATAATAAATAATAATATAAAAGTTGTTACTAATTATTTATATATAATATGACAAAAAAATTATTTTGTCACAACATAATACCAATTAATGATAAAATAATATTTAAGTTGCCATCAATAATAATTAGTGACACACCTCTAGTGATAATGAAATTTTATTATAAATTAAACCATAACGGCAATCTTTTTTGTTATCGAATTGCCACTATAAATGTGTCACAATTGAATAATATTATAATAAAAATAAAAATTATTATCATTAAATTAATTCAATTAGCGACCAAATAGAAAATATTATTAAATACCTAAAAATATTATTAATTACAATAGGTATTTTTGTCTTAAAAAAAACATAAGTACCATTTGGACATGAGCACCATAGGAAGTTTACGAAATATTTTTAACAATATCATGAATTTTCATTAGAAAAATGTAATAGAAGAGGAAGTTTGTTATATATATATATATATATATATGCTAATAATCAGACAAGACGCACTGAAATTGTGTATAGAGGGTGGGGTGGGGTGGGGTGATAATAATAATAATAATAATAAATGGTTTTCAAATTTAGAGTTATTAAAAAGAAACTAGAGCTAATAATTTATTTGATTTAGGAATATCGTGCTTAGTCTTCGTTCGAATATAGAACTCGTCAATACTGATTAAGTCCATATTAAGCAATTTTTCTTCGGAGAACACGTGTAATGGACCTGTCAAAAAGTTATGTTAATTTTAAGCGTAATATTCTTGGCAATTTCTGTTGTCGAAATGGGTTTTTTTTTTAAATTTAACTCAAAAAAGTGTAATGTTTAAATTTTTGAAATGTAAAAAATATTCTTTTAAAATTTGACATAACTCGCCATCATCGATGGCAAGTTTATTAAAAAATTAATATAATTTATAATAATTTATTATATTTTATCAAAAATAATAATAATAATAATAAAATAATAAAACTCGCCAACAGGAAAAAAAAAATTTAAATTAAACTCGTCATCACCGATGGCGAGTTTTGAAAAACAAAAAAAAATAAATAAATAAAATCGCCAACAGTGTTGGCGATTTCAGAATTAAAAAAAATAGCAAATATTAATAACTCGCCATCACGAATGATAAATTTGACCAGTCAACGCTATTTTCTCGCTCTCTCTATATATATATATATAACCCACACTTTTCCTATCAGGGTCAACACTTTTTTCCTGCTATAATTCTTCATATTTTTGTGCGACAAGTGTTCCTTAAAATCCCTGTTTCTTGATCAGATATCGATCCTGATGCTTCGAATTGACCTAATAATATATTTGGGCAATAATATACGTCTAAATTATTGGCATCTATGTGTGTGATTTCTACTTGTGTTTGTGTTTGTGTGTGTGCTTTTTCGGGCGAGAGAGCCAAACAGTACTTGAGTTGAGCATTTGAGCATTCTTGATTACTAGATTTATTGTAGCTGTAAATTGTTCAAATTGCTTTTGTTCTTCCCAAATAATTACTCACACTGTAAGAAAAATAGTAATTGTCGATTAAATGTATATTTGGGTTTTTCATTATGTATGTTGGAGTAATTTCTTGGGTTTTTCCTTTCACTGTTTCTTGGCCTTATATGCTTGTTTGTAAAATAATTATCTTCCCCTTCTTGATATGCTTGTATGTTTAAAGAGTCATCAATCCCTTGTTTCTCATACAGGAACTGAGCAGTGGCTGGGTTGTTTTGACCCAAGTAAAAGGCCATGTAATCTGAGATTAGCACCTAGAGCTGCCCACAATGCTGATTCCAGGAAAAAACCCATCACGAATATATATATATATATATATATATATATATATAGAGAGAGAGAGAGAGAGGGGTTGACTGGTCAAACTCGCCATCCGTGAGTTATTAATTTTTTCTTTTTTTTTTAATTCTGAAATCGCCAACACTATTGGCGATTTTAATTATTTTTTTTTGTGTCTTTCAAAACTCGCCATCACCGATGGCGAGTTTAATTTTAATTTTTTTTTTTCTGAAACTTATTTTATTATTATTATTTTTTTTTTTGATAAAATATAATAAATTATTTTAAATTTTATTAATTTTTTAATAAACTCACCATCGTTATATTAAATTTTTAAGGAATATTTTTTACATATCAAAAATTTAAACATTACATTTTTTTGGGTTAAATTTAAAAAAAAACCTCGAAGTAGGCGCTGTATACGGCCATCTACAAAATAATAATTCATTGTCTAATCGATTGTGCTTTGATAATATTGGCACCGATACATTGATTGATAGCGACGTTGCGTTGCCTGTTTGGGCAGCGGCAAATATGGTTTGTGTCAAGCTTTCGCTCACGTTCATCCATTTTTGGCTTTAAACCTAGGTTCAGGTTGTTTACCTTTTTTGGTTCTCTGTAAACCTAACCACTTCATCACTTCTAATTTACCTTTTTGTCCTTGCCGCACAAAATCCCCTATTTCTCAGAAGTCAAGTTATTTCTGGCTCGCACAGTTTAGTACAACCTCATTTAAATTTTAATGAGTGTTAGGCTATCACCTGAACCCAATAATACATTCATTTAAATAGGTAATAATAAATTGAATGTAAATAAAAATGACACAATATTTATATAGTTTGCCTAGTAACAAGCTTATGTCTATAGGCGATGAGCGATTCCACTGTAAGAAATTTTATAGAGAATTTATAACAATTAAAAAAAATATTCTCTAATTAAACTCAACACCCAAGAAAATAATTTCTCAATTCTTTCACAAGGAATTATTTTTTAGGTGTTTCCAAACTCTTTAATTTTCAATTCTCTCAAATCTCTCTTTTTCTCATGTTTCCTTTTTTCATCTCGCTTACTCAAATGACTATCAAGAGGGCTTCAAAAGATAAGATAAACATCATCTAATGCTAATGGATAAGTATTATCTAATATTAAGAGACAAATATTATCTCATGCTAAGATATAAGAATTATCCAATTCAAGAAGAATTCAACTTGAACTTAAACTCTTATGAAGTAAAGTATGAATTCTTTTTTTCAAGCTTCTTCAATTTGAAGCTTGCTTATTTGTATAAATCGGGGCTATTATTTAATTCAAGTTATAATAACAATGAACTTTCAAATTGCTTTCATTTAAATTTTTGACCATCAGAAAGCACTATTTGCAATTTTGAAATGAAGAAAGAATGCTTGTGTAATTATTTATATAGTTACAAGCCAGATAGGGAAATTGATCGTAACATTCCACGTCCAAGCTTCTACATCCTATGATTTTGAGTCTTATTATGACAGTAATATAAAAGCACACAATTCGGGCTTCGCCGGTTGCAGCATCCTATTATCTAACATCATCTCATAATCACTGAATTCGTGGACTTTTACATTTAATTTTCATCAAGAATTGGCCTTACATATATATATATATATATGTGTGTGTGTGTGTGTGTGTGTGTGTGTGACGTGCCCTGTTTTCGATCATCCTTTTCGACTGGACTCCACGTGCCACCTCTTCCGAGCGCTCAAGCCAACTAGCTTGGTTAACGATTGGTTCGAGTGATACCGACAGGGTTAGTGACCCGTCTAACCCGTTTTGACGGTTTCGGCCGGTCAAATCTTTTACTGATCGGGTCAGGGATCCCGACTGCTCGAACCCATCCCCTCGATCCTACTGGTCGATGTCATTATCGACCGGGATCTTACTGGATCCAACGGACCTCTGCTAGCATTAATTAAATGCTCCGTCAGCTGGGGTGTGATTCAGCCACCTAACCTCATGCTTCATTAATTGGGAGTTAACTAATGTCACTAGGTCCTATCCTTAGGTTCATGGGTCACTTCACATCATCAAATGATGGTCTACGAAGCCTAAGGGTCCCATAGGGAGCAACCCACGTGAACACATTATAGATACCCTTGTATTTATGGTAAAACCCTCCTCATTAATTACTCTCAACGCCAACCCACGTGAACACATTATAGATACCATTGCATTTATGGTAAAACCCTCCTCATTAATTACTCTCAACGCCCTTACTTTGGTCAAATATGCACAAAATCGATCAACTGACTTAAGCATCGGATGGTTTTAGCCGAGACCCATCTCGACTAGCTCACGTTGTCTTTCCCTTGTTGCAGGTCAACTTCCCGATCAAATATACCCCTACTTGTACACTAAATCAGAGTAACCGATCAAGGTCGATCAGCTCTCCAATTCAATCCGTATTAATATATATATATATATATATATATATATATATATATATGTATTAAAATGCACACATCATCATAAATAAGTTGCGCTGCACCCTAATTTATTTGTGCATCCATTATTGGGACACTAGGAATGCTGTGAAATTAGATCCTCTCCAATTAGGTATATATCCAATTAATATATATATTATTGAATTGAACATGATGATATTATAATTCTATATAATGACTAATATACCTAAATAGATAGTATCTCATAAATCAAAAATACTTTGAATTAATGTTGGGGGATCCCAACTTTCCGGGTGGGTCCCACCATTACGAACCCACCATCCTGTTATTGATAATTTTTTATTATTATTATTATTATTATTATTATTATGATGGCCACTTGCATTTGGTGGATTTCATCAGTTCTCTTGCTAATATAAATATTTTAATATTTAACTCTCTTCTCTCTCTCTCTCTCTCTCTCTCTCATTTATTATTATTATGGCCACTTGCATTAGGTGCATTTCATCAACTCTCTTGTTCTCTTGCTAATATAAATATTTTAATATTTAACTCTCTCTCTCTCTCTCTCATTTATTACTATTATGGCCACTTGCATTAGGCGGATTTCATCAACTCTTGTTCTCTTGCTAATATAAATATTTTAATATTTAACTCTCCCTCTCTTCTTTATCTTTGATTTTTCACTTCACAATGGGAAACCATTATGAAAAGTTCGTAGAATAAGATCGGCAACATTTCTATATTGTTTTTGATTCGCTTTGTGTCCCAAATTGCGAGTTAATGTCAAGCTACATTTACATTTGGTTTATTATTCTTTTTGTGGTGGGTGGGGGTGCAGGTACCTAACAAGTGTTACATTGCTAATGAGAAGAACGTTGAAACTTTAAATTTATTGGAAATGCGAGATATATTGTATAGATGGACGAAAACTCAAACATTGTTGTTAAGTTATTTTTCATTAAGATTGAAGGTAGGTGGAATTACTTCTCCAATCCAAACAAATATAATTGCCCAATTATTCCTTTCACAATAACTTATTAAATTAGAAAGGCAGATATCATTCAAATTTATAAGGATGGATTAATTACACACAGACTGCTCATTGATCCGCTTTGCCTGCCCGTCCAAACGTGGTGCCTTTTCATATTATCATTTATTGTCTTTTCTTTCATCCTACCTATTCACGCTTGTAAATTATCATGTGTGTATGCTTGATTTCAATTGTTGGTATATCAATAGGAGTACATTATCGTACGATCAAACGGAAAAAATTGTCAAATCATTTTTTAACATTTATAATTATTTTGACCCTACTTTTAAGTTTGATTGTTTAACAAATGTTACATCTTTTCGAAATTTTATGAACTTTAAAATGGGAAGATAGCTTAAACTCTTGGTCTAAATGTCCAAATTTTAAGTTCGAAAGGATTATGAACATTGAAAGTAGGATGTGGAGCTCAAACGCACTTTCAGCGATCATCTCTTGAAGAATTTCATTTGAGGGGCTTCGTGAATTAGGTTCACTACAAGAAAAAGTAATATTATTGATAAGATTTAAAAGTGACAATATAAAAGTTGTTATCAATTATTATTTTAAGTGACAATACCTTCTATCTTGTCACTAATTAAGGTTTTTTTTATGACAACAATTTTTATGTTGTCACAATATCACTCAATATGACAAAAAATAATGTTTTAGTTGTCACCATTAATCATTAGTGACACACCTAAAGTGACAATTTGGTGACAATAAAAATTGTTATTAGGATTTTATGACAAGATTCCATTGTCACTAAGTTGTCGCAATAGGTGTGTCACTAATTATTACTTTTGTATTATATTGCCACCTGTTTACAATAAATTATCACCATTGATATTGTGTATATTATGTTTTGTGACAACATTAATTTGTCGTCACCAAATATATATAATTAATTACAACTTTTTGATTATCACTTATTATATTGTCATAAATTTACTCATTTAAACTACAAAAGCATCAAAACACCGGCCCGCAAACTATAAAAATGTAATATGTATGAGAAAGAATAACCTCGAGTTTAATAAAATGTTGCATTCAATTTTTTTTTTTAATATAAAATGGTAACCTACGCATGCACACCTATTAGGATAAGAACTCTAGTCATGACAGTTTCTACAACTTTAGGCCAAAGGCCCCGGACATGTTGCATTTGTTTCGCACTCTCCTTTTCACAATTAAATAGAATTAGTGTAATGATGATAAAAAATGAAGTAACATTAATTTTATGTAAATAAATATTTTTTGAGATAGTAGAATTGTAATCTTAAAAAAATAAATTTATTTAAGTTATTTTATCTTTTAATATTAAATAATTTATAAGTTGTTTGAGGAAAAAAAAATTGTGGGATACTTACTTTTTTTTTAAACTTATAATCTCCCGATAGTTTTTTTTTTGAATTTTTAAGCTCTTTTACTAAAAAAATTATTAAATGTTTTTAAAGAGTTTATAAACTCCTAAACAACTTATAAAATGTTATTAGAAATTTATAAGTTCAGCCAAATATTTTCTTAATTCGTTCTAAAAGTTTTATTCAACTTATAAAAGTGTACTGAATAAACTAATAGTTTAATTAATTTTAAAACATATAAATGCCTTAAGATAGTACCCCGCAGACTTCCATATCAAAATTCAGAAATATATCTAGTTACGGCGTGTTTTTCTTTTCCTTTCTAAATTACACAAACTAATATATTGGAGCTAGCCTATACATATGTATCATATAGGTTTACACTATTAAATGATAAAGACTGATCTTCTGTTAATCATTAGAATCATAAAACAGGCGAACAAAAATTGATGTCAATCCTTTTTCCTCTCACCAATTTAAACAAGGAAACGGGCATGCAAGAATTGGGGGATGTTTGCTGCCAAATGGTCATCACCCTATGACCCTATGCATATCTATGGGCACAGTAACGAGACTTACCCAACTTTCCAAGATCATGATATCAGAAAGCACATTATCAAACAAAATTACATATCCTCGCGTT
The DNA here is from genome assembly GCA_026212405.1 of Petrea volubilis. Lineage (NCBI taxonomy): Eukaryota > Viridiplantae > Streptophyta > Magnoliopsida > Lamiales > Verbenaceae > Petrea > Petrea volubilis. The sequence goes on along the minus strand of CM047870.1, from coordinate 39,012,001 downwards.
TCTCATCATAATCAAATTCCAGGTTTTTTTTTTCAAAAATAACATAAAAAAGTATAGTGTTTAAAAATTTAACATATTAAAAAAATTCTTGCTTAAACTGACACAACTCGCCAACAGTGTTGGCGAGTATATTAAAATATTAATAAATTTTTAAAAAATATTCATGACATTTAATCTGAAAATAAAAAATATTATAATATTAAGACTCGCCATGCACCACGGCGAGTTTTGTTTAAAAAATAAAAAGAATTTAATTAAATGTTTATAATATACTACAGATATGAAATATAATATATATATATATATATATATATCTGAAACTCGCCGTGTAATATGGCGAGTTTAACTGGAAAAAAAATTAAATGTTTAAAATTTTCTGACGAGCAGTACAAATATTATATATATATATATATATACATACACCTAAAACTCGCCATGTAGTATGGCGAGTTTACCGAAAAATAAAAAAAATTAATTAAAGTTTTAAATTTGTCTGACGAGTAGTACACAATATCTGTATATATATATAATATTAAAGAACTCGCCATGCAAGATGGCGAGTTTACCGAAATTTTTAAAATATATATATATATATTTAAAATTCGCCATGAGACATGGCGAGCTGCCCGGCAGTCAAAGGCTGCAACTGTGGCGTGTCAGACGAGGTGTCAACCATGCGGCTTCACGGGCGACGGGGGGCTGTGCATGAACAGTGCCGAGAGTTTGAATATTTCAGCTATAACATGGTGAACTCAGTTAGGGATGGCAATGGGTCCGGGTTTGGCCCGAACCCGATTCGAACCCGACCCGCTAGGACGGATTTAGACCCGTTTAAACGGGTCTTGGGGCGGGTCGCGGGTCCAAAATTTTGGACCCGCCCGGGTTCGGGTTGGGTCTCGGGTCCACTGAGACCCGGCCCGAACCCGACCCGTATATATATGTATTATATATTAAATATATTTATAATATATAAATAAATAAAATTAAAGAATTAATTTATAATATATAAATGTTTCACTTGAACATATTTTATTAAGCTTTATAGTTATGATTATGGTAATTTTTTTCTTATGGTTGGACATTTAAAGTTGGTTATTATTATTTCACTTGAATATGTTTTATTAGATTTTATGTACAATTTGAATATTTTCAATTATTAAGTTTCTTGTATAATTAAAAATTATTGTTTCAAAAAAAAAATTTAAAAATAAAAATTTCAATTATTGAAGAGGGTTTGCGGGTCGAGTTTGGCGGGTACGTAGGGTAGGTTAGGAGGGGTTTCGGAACCCGGCGGGTTCAACGGGTCCAACCCGCCGGGGTCGGGTCGGGTCCAGGACCCGTCGGGTCTGGGACGGGTCCCGGGTCCAGAAAAACCTCGCGGGTCGGGTCTCGGGTTTGGCCAAACCCGTACCAGACCCGACCCGTTGCCATCCCTAAACTCAGTTGCGAAAATTTCAATTTGCAACTTCTGAGTTCAACTGAATACAAATTTGAGAGGAAAAAAGTTTGAGAAGAGTTTTATATTTTTTATATATATTACGGAATCAAGGATTTGAAGAATTTTTCAAGGTATGTGAATGTCTTATATTATTACGTGGTAGTTAGTAGTTTGTTGTTTATTGTTGTTTCTTTTTTTATTGAAATGAAATATTTTATTGTATATTTTTATTTTTTTATATTATGTTGCAAAAATTATGATTGCATACAATGTTGTTATTTTTTTATACACAATGCCATGATGTTGAATTTTTTTTATATTGCATGTATTGTACTATGAATATGCTGTCTAAATTAGTTAAGCTTTTTGTAGGGAAATTTGTATATGCAAAAAGGAAAAAAAAAAACAGAAAAATATTGGTTTTATTTTTTTATGAATATTATGTTTTTGAAAAAATGAAAATATTTTATTTTTTTTTTAGTTTTTTCACCATTTTTTATTTTTTATTTGCCAAAAAAAAATTTGCTGAAAATCGCGAAGGCCCATGGCGTTTTTAATTTTTTTTTTTCGTTGCAAACACTGTTGTTATCCCGATTTAACGAGGGCTAAACTGAAAAAAAAAAAAAAGTTGAAAAATCGCCATGGCTTATGGCGATTTTTAAAAAAAACAAATTTTTTTTTGTTGCGAACACTGTTGTTATCCCGATTTAACGAGGGTGAATCAAGGAAAAAAAAATTTCGAAAATCGCCAAGGCTCATGGCGATTTTAAAATAAAAAATAAAAAATTGTGTAACGAATTTATTTCGCTTTTTATACGAATTTTTATGGTTGATACAATTTGTTTACTAATTTGTGTATAAATTTTGTTTTTGTTGTAGAATGGAATTGGATCGATTCAAGTATTATTATGGTCCCGAGAACAATAGTGTTTTAACTGAACAAGATAATCATATCTCTGAACAATTATTTGATGGTCGTGCCGATCCAGATCAAATAGTTAGAGTAAGGCATTGGGGAAAAGGAATATTTGGGCAGGATGGGTTGCAACTTCATGACAAAGTGAAGGAGCAAATTAATCGAATAGGTTTTTATGGTGTTTACCGTTGTGGACATGTTGAAATGGATCAACATTTGATAACCGCATTGATAGAGAGGTGGCGTCCAGAAACCCACACTTTTCATTTAAGGGTCGGTGAGGCTACAGTTACTTTGGAAGATGTAGCAGTTATATGGGAATTACCAATTGACAGGCATCCGATCATAGGAGTAGATGAATGTCCGGACATAGAGGGAGGGTGGAGTATGTACTGTGACCAACTCCTCGGCTTTGAGCCTTCCGAGACCGAGTTGAGAGGTTCACGGTTGAAACTAACGGCGTTGAGAGACCACGTTAACAGTAGAGTAGTTGATGAAGACACCGTACCATTTGAGTTGTATCAAATTACACGGTGTGTTATTTTACTACTCATCGGCAGCATACTGTGTCCTGATACAAGCAGCACTTATGTTTCGTTGATATATCTCCGGCATTTGGCTGAAGTGACTGAGGTTGAGGAGTATAGTTGGGGAAGCGCTGTATTAGCGCATTTATATCGAGAGTTATGTGATAGTGCTGGAAAGAGAGACGAGGGAGGAATAGGAGACATCAGGGGCCCAATGCAGTTATTACAGGTAAAATGATAATACTGTTTATATATGTTATACGTAAGTTGTTATATATTTTACATGCGTATAATGATTGTTAATACTTCTGTTAGATATGGGCATGGAGTCGAATGTTGTGTGTGAGGCCATCGACACCGCTAACACCGCCTAAGATGCTGGGGCCAATTGCACTGAACCACGGTTATGTACTACCTCGAGCCCCTTACGGTGGAAGGTAGTAATTATGTCAAATATATTATCAATTTAGTATTTATGTCAATTATTTAGTAATTATCTTTTTGGTGTTTGACTATGGTTTACAGATGGAGTATCCGTAATTCATGGACGCATACGGCGAGACACAGCGTTCGCATATTTAGGGATATGCTTGATAATATGAAGAGAGATGAGGTACCCCATCCGGTTAATTTGTTGGCATTTTTATAGCACTTAGTTAATATTTAATTTCTAAATATTATTGTCATGCAGTTTGTGTGGATGCCCTATGACGATGAGTCTGAATTAATGCAATCTATGCCTCCTTGGTGTGGGATGGAGTATTGGAGGGTCGTTTGTCCACTCATAAATTATCATATAATTGAGTGGCACCACGTCGATCGTTGTATACGGCAATTTGGTCTGGTACAAGACATTCTGAACAACCCTGCAATACCCAATAAAACTTATCATCTACTACTAGAAGGGGCAGATCAGGGCACACATGGGAAGTTACACATGCCAGAAGTATTAGTGCATGGTATAGTAATCGTGGAAAAAGTATTCAAGGACCTTCATTTACTAATCGCAATCGAAGCACAGTCCCAAATTACGATCAGTGGTATGCGAGTCACACAAGACAATTAATTACACCACTAAGCCATAATTATGAAATTGGATATAGACCGACAGAAGTGGAGGCCTGGCAAACAGTGGTAATTAGTTAAAGTATTTCTGATTTATTTAATATCATTATGACAATGTTTGATTGTTTACAATGATGTCGAATTGCAGGGCGACCACCTTCATCATCTTACATTAAGTTGTGATGTCGAGTATAATTATGGAAATATGGATGCGCATATGAGATTTGTAGAAGCTACCCAACATTATGCTGAAGACAAGTCTTCAATTGTTAATTTAGTCCTGGATTGTACGTACAACGCAGAGACAGCACGGGCCACTGTCCGTAACCAACGCAGAAGACGACAATCCACTGCAGGTGGACGCCAGTCGCGGGTACAGCATGACGACGCAGGTCCTTCTCGGCCAGTGCATGACGAGCCAGGCCCTTCTCGGGCACAGTATGAGGATCCTCCTTCACCGTTGATTCACCATTTTGACTTATCATTCAATCCTCAACTCCCGGACATTGGATCATTTTTCGGCATCGGTGGATGGGACGAGTATAGGTATCTTCGAATGGATACTCAACATCCGCGTAATGTGTCACCAATTCCATTTCCGGATGTTTATGAGAGTACTTTCGGAATTGAAGTGCCGCCACAAGGACAGGTTGATGATGCACAATATCAAGGAAGGCCAAGGAGGCAAAGGAACCCGCCACGATGCGGTACAGGCGGACATAGGAGGGCATAGTATTTTGTGATTCTTCTACTTGAAATTGAAAAATGTACAATTCTTAAATCCGAAATGGTTGTATGGTTAATACAGTATTGAAATTTATGATGTAGTATTGTTAATGTAAAATAGTTGGAAGTTGTTGAACTTTACTCTTCGTTTGAAATACAGTGCTAAAAATTATTACAATTAATCTCGATGCTGTCGAGATGGACCAGGTTGGTCTGTTTGACTTCTATATTGTTGTCGTGCACGCGTTTGTGGTCAATCCATCTCGTTAGGTATGCGAGTTATTGTATCCCGCCCCTGTCTTCTCCATACACATACCTGAGGATTATGTACTAACTCAAATGAAGCATCTGGCCAATAATCCTCACCCCAAATCGGAAAGAACTGTCCCGTGTACGTGCTCAAGTAATGGTGTGTCTCGTAATACCAATGCATATACTCAAATGGGATTATGCCAAATGATCTTGCCACTTGCACAGCGTGGGAACAAGGTATTCCTATTTTGCGCCATTTTTCACACGAACACTCTTTACTCCTCAACTTTACTATATGTTTAGTATTACCACGACCAATGCGTAATGGTGTCAAAACTTCGGCTGCTTGGTCTGCATAGTCAATTCTGTGAACTACGTGGCCTCCTGCTTTTTGTACCTCAGTCTGGAATATATTGAAAGCATATTCTGCCCATGCTTTATTCTCTTGTCTCCACCGATGTCCCTTTGCTACTCTTTTCATAAAAAAAGAAGCAGTCCGAACATATGTAAGCTCCACCAAAGGTGTAATTGGAAGACGACGACCGCCTTTTAACACACCATTGATGCATTCTAACATATTTGTCGTCATGATACCGCAACGTCTTCCTCCATCGAAAGTTGCAGTCCACTTTTCTCTTTCAATTCGATCCAGATAATTAAACGCAGCCTCATTCATAGCTTTGAGTTGCTCCATAATGCGCTCAAATTTTCTTATATCTTGAGCATTTCCCGCCTTGAATGCTAAATCTTTCAATTGCACATTTTTAAATTTAGAATTCAGGTTAGAGCAAACATGCCTCAAGCAAAATCGGTGGCAACCAAGTGGCTCACCGAATGCTCTAATACGTTGTGCAGCACTGATGATGGCGTGGTGCCTGTCTGACAAGAGACAAACTGAGCGCTCTCCTCGCACGAAATATCTACTCAGGAGCTCTAGGAACCAACTCCAAGATGTTAGGTTCTCGTCATCTACTAACGCGTACGCTAGTGGGAGAATCTGTTGGTTTGCATCCATTGCCGTGGCAACTAGCAGCTTGTGTTTGTACTTTGTGTATAGATGAGTACCGTCCACACTAATCAGTGGTCGACAATGTGTGAACCCATCTACACAAGGCTTGAAAGCCCAGAAGATGTAGTGTATCATCTATTTACCTTCGACTATCGAACCATGAGGATGGTGAACCCATTCCACAATTATACCTGAAAATCACCACAAAAATATTTTAATTTTGTATCTAACAAATAATATATAAAAAGGGTAACAACAATGTGTTTAAAATTCCACAGCACCTGGGTTCCATTTTGGCAATGCTGCCACGGCGAGTTATATTTAATATATTTTTTTTAATAAATTTATGTACTACTCGTCAGAACTTTTACACATTAAATTTATTATTATTTTTTTTTTGCCTGAAACTCGCCGTGGCTCATGGCGAGTTTTATTTAATATTATTATTATTTTTTTAAATTATGTACTACCCGTCAGAACTTTTACACACTAAATTTATTTTTTTTTTGTCGGTGAAACTCGCTGTGGTTCACGGCGAGTTTTATTCAAATTTTTTTTTTTTAAATTCGTGTACTACTCGTTAGAACTTTTACACATTAAATTTATTTTTTTTTTTGTTTTTTTGCCTGAAACTCGCCGTGGCTCACGGCGAGTTTTATTTAATATTATTTTTTTTTAAAATTATGTACTACCCGTCAGAACTTTTACACAATAAATTTATTATTTTTTTTGTCAGTGAAACTCGCCGTGGTTCATGGCGAGTTTTATTCAAATTTTTTTTTTTAAATTCGTGTACTTCTCGTCAGTAAATTTTACACATTAAATTTATTATTAAATTTAAACAAAACTCGCCAAGATTCTTGGCGAGTTTTAATATTTTAATTTTTTTTTTGACAAAATATAATAAATCATTTTTAATTTTAATAATATTTTAATAACCTCGTCAATTTATGTTAATTTTATAGAGCATCTTTTTTACATGTTAGATTATTAATCATTCCAACTTTTTAAGTTAAATTTGAAAAAAAAAAAAAACCCAAATTCCAAGAGGACTGCACATGGTTGATTTTTAATTAAAAAAAAAAAAGTCAATTATTTAAGATGACATTGATTATTATATGCCCAGCATCCTGTTTACCCACCTAACCCCGTCGTACCAAACCCAATTACGCGCGCAGCCTCGGGTCTTCAGCTACTGCCCTTCCCCCTCTCCTCCTATGTATTACATATACCTATATATATTAACATCACCAAGTCACCATTTACATCAGATCCGCACAAAATCACGCAACAAGAAGTAGCTAGGTAGGCCGAAAAAAAGATGGCTCAAAAGCCGCTTCACATCGCCATGTTCCCGTGGATAGCCATGGGGCACATCACCCCCTTCATCCATCTCGCCAACGGGATCGCCAAACGGGGCCACTCCGTCTCATTTCTCGTCCCCAGGAAAGGTCTTGCTCGGTCCGGCCACCACAATCAGTACCCGGATCTGACCAAGTTCCATATTGTTACAGTCCCTCATGTGGATGGCCTGCCGCCCGGCGCCGAGACTTGTTCCGATATCGATCACACTGAAAACAACGCACTTGCAATAGCCTTCGACGCCATGGCCGATCAAGTGGAGGAGCTCCTGCGCGGCCTCAAGCCAGATTTCGTGTTTTACGATTTCGCTCACTGGATTCCCCAGCTTGGTGCCAGGATTGGCTTCAAAAGTATTTGTTATAATATCGTCGCCGCTTCATCCATGGCGATTACTGTTGTCCCGGGGAGGTATATACCTAAGGACAGGCCGTTGACCGACGACGAACTGGTCCAGACTCCCAAAGGGTACCCTTCGTCCACGGTGGTGTTCCACCGGAAAGAGGCCCGGGCCTTCTCTTTCATCGTCATGGACTACGGTGCCATCAGGTTCGACGAGCGCGTGACCGCCGCATTACAGGGCAGCGATGCCCTGGGTATCCGCACTTGCCGCGAGCTGGAGGGACCCATGTGCGATTACCTGTCGGAACAGTACAATAAGCCCGTTCTCGTGACCGGGCCGGTTCTGCCGGATACCCCAGCAGTGCAGCTGGAGGAGAAGTGGGACACTTGGCTGAGCAAATTCAAGCCCAAATCCGTGGTTTACTGCTCGTTCGGGAGCCAAAACATCCTGCAGAAGAATCAATTCCAAGAACTCTGTCTGGGTTTCGAGATGACGGGGCTGCCGTTTTTCATCGCCCTGTCAAAGCCTAACGGGGCGGACTCCATTGAAGAAGCCCTGCCGGAGGGGTTCGCGGAGAGGGTGGCTGATAGAGGAGTGGTTTATGGTGGATGGGTGCAGCAGCTCCAGATACTGAGCCACCCGTCGGTGGGTTGCTTCGTGACCCACTGCGGGGCCTCATCGATGTGGGAGTCTCTGCTGAGTGAGTGCCAGATCGTTTCGATTCCACGGATGGGGGATCAAATAATGAACACGCGTCTGCTGGCGGCTGAGCTGAAGGCGGCGGTGGAGGTGGAGAGGGGTGACATGGGGTGGTTCTCGAAAGAGGATCTGTGCAAGGCGATTAAGTCTGTCATGGATGAGGATAGCGAGCTTGGGAAGATGGTGAAGGAGAATCATACCAAGTGGAGGGAGACTTTCCGTAAGCCAGGGCTGATGGATAGTTACATGGACAATTTCATTCAAGAACTGTATGGACTCTAGGTTTGAATTAGGCTTTTTCACCCGAGAACTATTTGCACGATCGCTCGGCGTGCGTGTGTGCGTGTTTTAACGCAAACTAAGAAAAGTTGTAACTTACGAGGCTTTGATGCAGTATTTCTATGTTTTAGGTAATTCAATAGTTTGAAGATTTGTTTGATTGAGGGATTTACGGAATTACAGCAGCATACCCCATAACCAGGTTCGATTGGAGTCGTAATGCAGCTTGCATTTCAAATACTCACTCAAATACTTATGGGGTGATTATTGTGCATTTGGTTGTTGAATTAATGACGGTCCTGTAAATTTACTAATTTGTTATCAAATTTCCTTGCAAACAATGGCATTTAAGTAAAAGGCCATCACAAACTGCTACGATCTCGTCAAATTTCACATCATCACCGTTCCCCAAGTCGAAGGCCTGCCGCCGGTCGCCGAGACTGCTGCCGACATCGACGTCACCGCCAAGGATCCACTTGCCACAGCCTTCGACGCCACCGCCGACCAAGTCGAGTCCATTTTGCGCGACCTCAAACCTGATATCGTCTTTTACGATTTGGCCGACTGGATGCCGAGCCTCGCTGCCAAGATTGGCTTCAAAACTGTTTGTTATAATGTCATCTGGGCTTCGGTTATGGCGATTGGTATTGTTCCGGCGACGGACATTCCTGAAGACAGGCCGTTGACGGAGGATGAACTGAGGGAGCCGCCCAAAGGGTACCCTTCTTCCGCGGTGGTGTTCCGCGGCCAGGAGGCGCTGACCCTGTCATTCATCGGCATGAGCTACGGAGCCACCAAGTCCAACGTCCGCATCACCGCCGCGATGCAGGGCTGCGACGCGCTTGGTATCCGCACTTGCCGCAAGCCGGAGGGACACATGTGCGATTACTTGTCGGAGCAGTACAATAGGCCCGTTTTCCTAAGCGGGCCGATTCTGGAGGAGAGCCCAAAAGGGCAGCTGGAGGAGAAGTGGAACACAAGGCTGAGCAAATTCAAGCCCAAATCAGTGGTTTACTGCGCTTTCGGAAGCCCAATGATTCTTCAAAAGAACCAATTTCAAGAACTGGTGCTGGGTTTCGAGATGACGGGCCTGCCATTTTTCGCTGCCCTGTCGAAGCCCCACGGGGCGGAGTCCATAGAAGACGCCCTGCCGGAGGGGTTTCTGGAGAGGGAGGGGTATAGAGGGGTGGTCCATGGGGGGTGGGTGCAGCAGATCCAGTGAACCACCCGTCAGTGGGGTGCTTTGTGAGCTACTGCGGGTTCGGATCCATGTGGGAGTCTTTGCTGAGCGACAGCCAGATAGTGCTGGTGCCGCGTCTGACGGATCAAATACTGAACACGCGGCTGCTGGCAGAGGAGCTGAAGGTGGCTGTGGAGGTGGAGAGGGGGGACATGGGGTGGTTCTCGAAAGAGGATTTGTGCAAGGCGATTAAGTCGGTGATGGACGAGGATAGTGAGGTGGGGAAGATGGTGAAGGAGAATCATGTCAAGTGGAAGAAGACTCTGGTCGCTCCAGGATTTATGGATAATTACGTTGATAATTTCATTCAACAACTGTACCAAATATAATTAGCGTGTCGCCCGTGTCTTGCTGTTGGTAATTAAAGGTTTCTGTTTTTCTTTTTATGATGCTTATTTCGGTGATAGTCCTTGCAAGCCAATGCTACCTGCTAGTTGCGAGCCAATGCAATTGCAATCGAAGTTTGAACTACTAATGCCTTGTATTGATGATTTACATGTCACACATGTCTTGTTATTTGATGTTACTCCAAAATGATGACAAGTAACCCAATGTAAATATGTAATTATATAAATAACTTATGAAATTTTTTTAATGTCAAAGTATTGTATTTGTTGATTTCTTTTAAAAAGATTTTTGTTAGAGTATTCTTCGTCCTTGTATATTTCATTCATTATTATTTATGATTTAGGTCTTGGTGAGTGTTAAACTAATATTTGTACATGAATATCAAATATTATGTGCAATATAAAGGCCACAATTGTTTTTGTTTTAGATTGTTCACTATAATGCTTAAACATTGTCGCATGAATTTATCAAATTAATTTGTTAATTAAGGCTATTATGGTGAGGTTTTACGGTCTATAAGACCATGCAATTTGCAAAAAAGCTGCTCTTTCGTAATTATGCTTAGGATAAAATCATTGAATAATGACTTTTAATTTCCACTCTTGCTCTTTGCTTTTGCATTATGCTTGGAATAAAATCATTGAAAAATAACTTTTCCCACTATAAGAAAATGCGCTATTTTTTGGCGGAATATTCTGCCGAAATTTTTCAGCAGAATTTCGAAGGAAAATTAAAAAAAAAAATTAATTTTTCGGTCTATTTTCGAAGGAAAATTCAGCCGAAAAAATAAAAATAAAAAAATAAATAATGAAAAATTTTAAATAAAAATAATAATAAAATAATAATAAAATAATTTATACACATTGTAAGTGTAAATATATCAAATTAAATATATGATCAAAATATAATTTATACACATAACATAAATAAAAAATTATAAAATAAAAAAAAATATTATTTTAAAATAAATGATTCTATCCGCCTACAAATAATTGCCTTGACAATGGGTTACATAGTAAAAAGTAATTTAACATCTTATTGGTTTGATCCCGGATCAAATGAATCTTAAGGTTACTGTTTTCTCAGTACACGTATGCAAATGCATCACACAGCATACTGTTCAGATGTTCAATCAAGCCATTTTTTTTTTTTTGTCCAATCAACTGTTCAGAGATAATAACATGTTACCTACAAGTCAATTTTGATCATTCATCTGTACTACATAAAATTGTATTAAAATCAAATGGCGCTGTGTTTGTGGTTGATGGAATATTTGTACTTATAGACACCTCATCTCGAACTAAATTGTGAATTTCACTTTTCCAATAGTAGCACAGATTTAATTAAAAAAAATCAAAAATGCGAACTCATTGATGAATAGTAAAAAAATTAATCCCTTGTGAAAAAGGCAAATACCAATTAACCCCTCTAACTTCAAAAGTAGAGCAAAAGACACCCCCGACACGTCTGACGCTTCACGTGTCAACCATGCGATTTTTAGTGATCTTTAACGGCACCTACATCAATGAAGATTAACCATTAAATTTAAGCCCCATCCTTCAAAATAAATATTTTAATAAACAGCCAAATATAATAATAATAATAATAATAATAATAATAATAATAATAAACTAACGGTTCAAATTTACTTTCTCAATGAATATTATAAAAATATAGTGTATAAAATATATATGAAATTAATTTTTTTTTATAAAAAGAGACCTATACATACATAAACATACTATCTAGGTTTTTTGTACGTGTAAATATAGAGAGAGAGAGAGAGAGAGGGAGGGAGCGAGGCGGCAACGGCGACGGTAAGCGGTGGTGAGCGAGATCTGGACGGTTTGATTTGGATAATAATTTATGACGATCAGAGCACAGGTGCATGAATACAAAGGGTTGTATAGGATTTCTCCTGAGCCCTCGAATCGAGGCTGAGGGTTTTCAATGTTTTTGACACAAGAACATGAATCCTTGTTTTGTAGGGGATGAGAAGTTTATTGGGAGCCAAATTGTGGGCCTATTATGACTCTGCCGCAGTCGGCGTTAGTGGACCAAAAATCATAAACCTCCCTTATATATAGTTTCGGAAGTGGACCAAAAATATGAGCTAAAAATGAAAGTCAATACTGCTTGTGGCACGAACTGTTGACTACCAATACATACCTTCAGTAAGAGTCTATTTTGGGTTGCATCGCTGCTCTTTCGAGTTGAATCATAATTCATATCCGCTAAAATTCAAAGCCACATCAACATATCATTTTAATGTTTTCATGTAATTTTTCGTATAACATTATTGAGTAAAAGTGAACGTGTCATTCTACATATAAGATAAGATTCTTATTGGCAAAACTTTTGCTATTTACCTTTTTCAATTAGTTACATATTGTAATTTTTACTTTCTCCATATATGATGCTTATCACTAGTGTCTGGAAATTTGTCCTTTAATTCTTATTTTGTTTTTTGTGTTGCTTTCTTATTTCATGTTTTGATTTCTCTTTTTTTAGTATTTTATTATCAGTTCCACTTATATTTTTTCTTTTATTTATTTTTTTTGAAAGCTCCACCTATCACTACAAGAAAAAATGGTATTTTCGGCAGAATTTCGACGGATTTTTGGCAATTTTTTTTTTAAATTAAATAAATTTTCTGTGGAATATTCAGCCGAAATTTTTTAAATTGTGAAAATTTTTTTAATTAAATAAATTTTCAGCAAAATAATCCGTCAAAATTCCGTTGAAATTTATTTTATACTTTTTAAAATAAAATTCCAATTGTCCAACCTAGGAGTCGAACCCGAGACCTCGCCCAAGCTCCCGTGCACGTGCATTCACGTGCTCAAAATTGAGCCAAATTTTGGAGACGCTGAGAGTCAAACCTTCACTTTCTTGGTTGGCAAAGAACTCTCTTATCGTTGAGCTATCTTCACTTTGTTGTCATAATTCATTACATTATATATTTATAGAATATAACAATTCAAATAATAATAATAATAATAACAATAATAACAATAATAAGATTTTTATTTATTGAAAATTTTAATATTTTTTAATTTTTAAAAAGCTTATATATATAATACAAAATATTTTATATATATATATATAGCATACAAAAATTCAATTAATTCTAATTAAAATAATAATAATAATAATTTTATTATAATAATTCAAATAAAAATGTAAAATTTTAAATTATATAAAATTATTAATATTTATTTAAAAAATATTATTTTTTATTTTTTTAATTTGAGTCGAAAATTCGCTGAAAAATTCAAAAATTATTATTTTAAAAAATTTTTATTTAAATTTTTTTAAAAAAATTATCGGCTGAATTTTCCGCCAAAAATGCGCTGCAAAATTCAAAAATTATTGTTTTTTAATTATTTGAATTTTTCGGCGGAATTTTCAGCCGAAATTCGGCCGAAAAATTCAAATATTATTTCTTTTTATTTTTTTAATTTTCTGCAGAAATTTTCGCCGAAAATTTTCGACAGAAAGCGCATTTTCTTGTAGTGTATTTCTTTTCGCCTTGTTTTGTCCTGTAATTAGAGTGATGGGATTCATCAAATGCTTTAATAATAATTTATTTATTTATTTTTATAAAAAAAAAAACAGAGTATATCTATATTTTATTAATTTTGGACTTAGATATGTATTAAAAGATGTCAAACTTCATTGTTATGTAATCATTTCATTAAGTCACAAAATTGATTTAATTATTCATCAGGTTTTCTTTTCCAATTCTTGGGATTTTTTTTAGTTCATGAATTTTTCTTTGAATTATTTTAAGTTATCCACGTAAAATAACTTTCTTTTAATTTCTTTCAGTTTTTATTTCTATGATTGTTCATGATAAGTGTTTATTTGTTTATACTTTCGGTTAGTGATAAGATACCTTCTTTCATATCAACTCTCAATGGTTTAATTGATTTTCTCAATCTATTTATTCATCGCATGTATAATGATAATCACTCTATATTTTAAATTATTTTCTCTTTGATTCAAAAAGTTAAAAGTGATTACTATTAAACATTACCTAATAATCTTCCCAATACTTTCCATTGAAATGGGAATCAGATATTTCATACAATGAGTTTTTCTTTTTAAAAATATATTTGAATGCAATCTTCAGTTTTCCATAAGCTAAAATTTAGCCTCTTAGGTAATGAAGAGCATGTTACCAAACATCAAGGAATACATATTTGTAATATAGATATTCTTTTCTTTCTTTCACTTTTAGAACGTATATAAAATAATTATTTTATAAATCTTCTAGAAAAAATTTCCCTTCATGATACTCTTAATAAATTAATGTTTGATGATTATGCATATCCGATTTCTTTTTATTATTATTTATTATATTTTTATTAATTTACTCATTTTATTATAGTGTTTATTATTTTCTTCCATCGATGATGACCCTTTTGTTTTTGTCAGGTCCTATTAAAGACTCCGTATCCCAATTATATATAGTAAAATGTTCTAATTCATCGGAAAATTTTCACGGGTAACCTTATCTCGTTGTCTAGCACGACTTGACTATTTTCTATTTCAGTAAATTTTCTTTTATACTGAAATACTGATAAAATAATTCATTATTTAAAAAAAGTAATTTTATTGGTAATATATAAAAGTGATAATATAAATATTATAATTAATAATTACATTAAGTGATATTATCTTCGATTTTGTCATAAATGAAGTATTTTTGATGATAATAATTTTTATATTATCATACTATTACTAAATGGTGATAATAATTAATTTTTTAGTTATCGCCACTGATAATTAATGATACATTTATAATAGAAATTTGGTGATAAAAAAAATTATCATTAAAATTTTGTGATAAGATTCTTTTATCATTAAGTTGTCACTATATGTATGTTACTTATTAACAAAATTATAATATTGTCACATTTTCACACTACGTTGTTACAACTGACATTGGACAAGTTCTGTTTTGTGACAATATAATTTTTGTTATCATTAAATGCATATAATAAGTGATAACTTTTTCATTATCATTTATTATATTGTCATAAATTTGTTAATTTTCTTATAATAATTTACTACTAAATAAATAATCTAGTTAATTTAATATATAACATATAACTTTTAAAAAAATATCTTAATTATGTATTTATTGTGACACATTATAAGAAATATCTCAATAAAAAATACCAAATTTCAATTACAATGTAGTTTTTTTTTTTTTTTTTTTTTGATACAATCATCTCGAGACACCCTATAGATGTCAACCGGAAAACACCCCCATACACACGCACACACTCACTCAAAGGGGAAGGGGTAGAAGACAAGAGGGTTCGAACTCAAGACATTCCTGATATCACTTTCGAACCCCCACCACTCGGCTCTGAACCCAATGGCAATTACAATGTAGTTTGTGACATTATAAAATGTCGAACAAATGTGCTACATTAATGCCTTGAATTATGTGCAAGTTCCGCAACAAATTGCAGTTTTGTAAGGATGAGAAATGGGCTGCAAAATTGCCCATCATATAGCTCAAGAAATGAATTTGTTGGAGCACGGACAAAGGGCCACGTTTTTTGCTAGGTGAATGGTGATTCACCGATGAAATTCAGTAGTCATCACTTGGATAATCCTTGTCAAGTCAACACATCTATTGGGCCGGTGGCAATCTCCTATAAATAGGGCCATTTTAAGTCAATTCTGGTCCACACCAAAAATTTGAGAGCAAGAGTTGCATAAAGCCCAAGAAGCTAGAGAGCTTTGTGGAGGCTTTGAAAATAGGGAGTTGGGAAATACTTAAAAAATAAAATTCGTTGTGAGAAAATTGTGAGATTATTTTTTTGGAGTTCTGGGTTTAAAATTTTTTTGGAGTTCTGGCTTTAATTAGAGAATATTTTTTCTAATTGTTGTAACTCTCTGTAAAACTTTATTATAGTGAAATCGTTTTTCGTCTGTATACGTAGGCTTGT
This sequence comes from Petrea volubilis, assembly GCA_026212405.1. Taxonomy (NCBI): domain Eukaryota; kingdom Viridiplantae; phylum Streptophyta; class Magnoliopsida; order Lamiales; family Verbenaceae; genus Petrea; species Petrea volubilis. The sequence continues at coordinate 38,995,831 of CM047870.1, read as the reverse complement.
TATTAGTCTAACTATGTGAATATCGTGCCATTTAATTTCCGTTCATTTTATTATCAACTTATTGTTATCTATTTAAATAAATGAACTACTTAATCCGGGTACTAGCCTAACAAAATGGTATGAAAATACAGTATTTTTTTTTTTTTTAATCTAAGTATCTATTTTACCTTTCAATTTACCTTAAAGAATCATAAACAAATGACTACGTTTCATTTATAATATAGTTATTTATTCCGAAAAAAGTTTCTATACATAGAAGAAATTAACATAAAAAGTAAAAGAGCCCGCTTGGATTTTTTTTTAAAAAAAGAGACGAAGCATTTTTTTTTTTTGAAAAAAGCACTTTGAAGAAAAAAATTATGTTTGGATAGACTTTTAAAAATAAACAAAAGCTAGGAAAAGGCCAAAACAGAGTTTTTTTTTTTTTTTTTTAAAGCTACCTCATATTAACTTCAAATAAAAGCATATTTTAAAGTATTTTTAATTACTGTATCCAAAGTTAAAATTACTTGGCTTAAAAAAAAGCTCTATTCTAAAGCGCACCGTTTGAGAATATATTTTTTTTAAGTCCATCCAAATAGGCCCAAAGTTTGATTATATCTTAAATTGGCAATATGGGTTGTAAACTATGGGTCCAACCCAACCCAATTGCTTATGGATTGGGTTGGGTTGAAAAGATTTTTAAATGGGTTAAAGTGGGTTGGGTCCAAATGGATTAAACTAGTTATGATTTTTAAATGATTTTTTCATGGATTTTAAATGATTTTTTTATGGTTCACTAATGGTTCCTTAATGGGTCCATAATGGATTTGACCCAAAACTTAAAAAAATCCTATCAACTACTATAGATATCATCAATTTTATTCAAAGTAGAATATGTCCAAAATTCTCATACCACAAAAAAGTCCTGAGTCTGTCCATTTTAGTCGTAATTTTCCTCAATGTTTGATCAATATTCTTTTTTTTCATTTTTTTTATTCAATTTTATGCTTGAGACATAATTTATTATTATGAGATGTAAGTTTATGTAAAATATGATATTGAATATTGATTTTGTCTAAAATTTATTTTATTTTTTAAGTTTTGATTTATATGAGTATTTTGTTGTCGGACTCGCTTTCGACCTGCTCCGACCCATTTACAAACCGCTTATAACCCACTTACAACCCACTTCAAACCATTTACAGCCCGACCCATTTACAACCCGTTATTAAGAACCCATTTTGAACTCAACCCATTTTAGACCCAACCCACAAAGACCCGACCCAAATCCGATCCAACCCGCCCAATTGCCACCTCTTAATATATTTTGCAGTGAAAATTCCTCTTTTCTTCGAAACCAACGCTGAATTTCAAAATCATTTCCATTACTGAAGCCGAATTGTGAGGCCTATTATTCGAATTTATTTGACTGAAAAAAAAAAAAAAAAAAAGAGTTCTTATGAGGTCAATAGGTTGAGCTGCAAATCCAACCCATAGATCAAATTCTAAAAAGCCACGATTTAGTCTATTACTGGTCGATTAGTTGGCCCATCTCTTGTGGCCTTAATCGTAAAAATAGTCCATAACATTGCCGATGTTTTATTCGCATATATATATATATATATATATACTTAAAAAAATTTAAAGTCATTTTAAATAAGAGTCACTTTCTGTTCCTAAATATTTTTCCTTTCTTAGCAAAATTCTCAAGCCAAACATAGCGTTATAGGCAGTACGGGGAATTTGGGGCTGACCTGTGGTCCAGTATGGTACTGGAAATTAATCTGTGCTCTCACAAAGATAAGACAACTCTGGCCCAAAATAAAGGCCCATCCCGAGAAATCAACTAAAAGTGGACTCAATATTAAAAGCCCACAATTGGATACAGTGAATCTTGATTAATTAAACTAGGGCTACAATAGTGTACAGACTACAGTGATTCCCCAACTCATAAGAATGTTTTTATACTCTTTTCAAGGGCTCCGGTTCTGGGCCTGATTACGGGCTAACCAACCCTCCAGTACCCACCTAAACACTGTTGAACTGGCCTAGCCCACCTTATTCTGTTATGGGCTTGAACGAGGCCAACCCAGTTGACACCTTTGGGCGGACCTTAGTGGACTGGTGACAATGGCTCTTTGGACTCAAGTTGTATTTTACTTGGAATCGTTTATTACATTCTCATTTGCAATTTATAAACATGTTGCTTACAAGGCTTTTTATGAATATAAATAATTTTATATCATTTTTTTATAGTTGAAAATAGATGAAAGTGGAAACAAGTAAAATTAATTAGGCAATTGAGCCCTAAAAATTATATAGAAGGACTAAAGTACAATAGAAAACATTGAATCCACAATTCTTCCCTTAAAATTATGTGTGTCCTGAGCACCTCACCAAAATTCCAATAAAAACACACCAAAAATTTTACAGCGGGACTAGATTGTAACTAAGTATAATCGTTAAGAATTAAATTATTACTTTGGGTGAGTGTGTGTGCGTGTTTGACATTTCGATTGACATTTATAAAATATTTTGAGTTGATTATATCAAAAAAATATTCAATACACTCCACTTGATGTAGCATGAAATTGTAAAGTATAATAGACAATCTAATATAAATAGAAATAAAAGATACAATAGTGGTTATATTAGGTTTGACTATTATCAATCAATTTGTTTATAGTTTATACTTAACCACCTTATTAATTTTAATTTAATAACATTCAAATCAAGGTGTGGTTAAGAGTCATGTCACAAATTGTGACATGATCATCCAACACACACACGCGGGCGCGCGCACATTTTGCAAGCCCATGTTTTGGTCCGCGTTCCTTCTTCCTATATCTTCCAAATAATAAATTTAGCACGTCCACAGTGTTTTATGTCCACAAAGCACTGAATGTGTAGCAATCAGAGAGCACATGACATCCCCCATCCCACATGGCTCCCAATCAGCCCAACTTGACAGCTTTTCCAGGATAACCCTAATTTCCTTTTTTCGCCACACCCAACCATGACAACCTTATAAATTACAAAAAGTTCACACTAAATTTATTCAAGAACCCCACCACCGTTTTTTCCCTGTCTAAAAAAGTAGTTTTTCTTTAGCCATGGATCACAGTATTGTTCATGAAAACGATGAGAAATTAGAGCCCGGAAAACTAATAGAAGATCGTTGGTTTTTCGGCAATTTGCTCGACAAAATACCCAAGATGTTGAGAAGCTACTCTGATCCTTGTACTTCATCAAAAGATTACAGACAAGAAATTGACCATTTTCCTGGAGAATCATATGAAGAAACATATGCATCACTTCAGAAGCTGAAACTGCCGGGGCCCGAAATATCTAGACGGGCAGAGAGAGAGAGAGAGAGAGAGAGCAAAGTAGGGACGAGAAGATGACAGGCATATATACCAACATCTAGTTAACTAGACATCAATAGAAGTAGAATTTTAGGCTTACGCATGATTGACGGTGTCGAGTTCCAAGAAATGATCTTCGCAGCCATAGCCAGTGATTTCAAGCTCTGGGCCGAGCCGAACAACTGCGCCGGCTTCTTTAGCCCTGGAAATCGACTCCTTGATGTTCTTCATATTGCAATCGAAATCCATTGCCCATTGATTAAAGTTGCAAGTCGCTACCTTCAGAAGCCTCATTTTCTCAATTTCTCTGTAATTTTCTTCGCGGGAAAAAGGAAAACAGAAATGAGGGGATAGAGAGAGAGACAGAGAGAGAGAGAGAGAGAGAGAGAGAGCAAAGTAGGGACGAGAAGATAGAAATCTGGGAGAAGGCAGATCTGTATACGAGGAGAGAGAGATGGAGCAAAGTAAAAAGTTGGCTCCCATTAAAAAAAACCCGAGGAAAACAACAAAAGAAAAGGACATCTCCGTGCCAAAGAGTACAAAGTTGGCTCCCATTAGCGTCCACTACTTGTTTGTTTTTTTTCCAAATATTTTTACTAAATAAAATCATTGTCACGTGCATATTTGAGATTAAAGTATTCAACACACACTCGGTGTGACAAAGACCAAATTCGCAGCGTAGATTAAAATATAGGACTGGTAGGTGAGGCATAATCATTACTTCAATTAAATTATACAATAACTCCGTATTTTAATTGGTTAAACAAGAGTACAATTACACCTATATTTAAGAATATAATTTACTTCAGTTCAATTAGAAAGGTATAAGACAAGACTACTTAAACTAAGTACCATTACACTAAACTAATATATTTGTGATATAGTTGACTTCAATTATTTTAGCTGACCTTTCTAACTGACATAATGTTAATTAAATCAAGTCTAACATATTTATCCACAATGTCGTTAATCTGGCGAGGCATTGCATTGCTTCACTTTAGGACAAAAATCTTTACTTTTTGCGGTGTATTTTAAATTAAAAAAAAAAAATCTAAACCTAAGAGCTCGATCTATAAATGTTTTAAAAAAAAATTAATATTTTGATCGAGCTCTAATAGCTCGGTCTTTAAATTAAAAATAAAATAAAATTTATATCTAAACCGAGCTCTTAGAGCTCGGTCTTTAAATTTAAAAAAAAAAACAAAAAATTTAATATCTAGACCAAGCTCGGTCTATAATTTTCCAAAAAAAAAATAAAAATAAATGCTTAGACCAAGCTCTTGAAGCTTGATTTTTAATTTGTTGGAAAAAAATAAAATCAAAATAAAAATATCTAGACCGAACTTTGAAAACTCGATCATACTCTGACGGCACAGTAAAACTAAGCTCTCAACACTCGATTTAGGATAAAATTTAAATATTTTAAAAAATAAGAATATTTGAACAAGTGCGATCCCAAAAAGTGTAAAATAAAAAAATTTTCCCACAGACTTCCATTTAAAAATTCAGAAATATATCAAGTTTCGGCGTCTTTTTCTTTTCCTTTCTAAATTACACAAACTAATATATTGGAGCTAGCCTATACATATGTATCATATAGGTTTACACTATTAAATGATAAAGACTGATCTTCTGTTAATCTTTAGAATCACAAAACTGGCGAACAAAAATTGACGTCAACCCTTTTTCCTCTCACCAATTTAAACAAGGAAACGGGCATGCAAGAATTGGGGGATGTTTGCGGCCAACTGGTCATCACCCTATGCATATCTATGGGCACAGTAACGAGACTTACCCAACTTTCCAAGATCATGATATCAGAAAGCACATTATCAAACAAAATTACATTTCCTCGCGTTTCTCATCATAATCAAATTCCAAGAGGACTGCACATGGTTGATTTTTAATTAAAATAAAATTAATCAATTATTTAACATGACATTGATTATTATCTGCCCAGCATCCAAACCCACCTAACCTCGTTGTACCAAACCCAATTACGCGCGCGGCCTCGTGTCCTCAGCTACTGCCCTTCCCCTCTCCTCTCTTCTCCTCTCCTATGTATTACATATACCTATATATATATATATATATATATATATTAACATGACCAAGTCGCCATTTAGGACCAAGTCGCCATTTAGATCAGATCTGCACAAAATCACGCAACAAGAAGTAGCTAGGTAGGCAGAAAAAAAGATGGCTCAAAAGCCGCTTCACATCGCCATGTTCCCGTGGATAGCCATGGGGCACATCACCCCCTTCATCCATCTCGCCAACGGGATCGCCAAACGGGGCCACTCCGTCTCATTTCTCCTCCCCAGGAAAGGTCTTGCTCGTTCCGGCCACCACAATCAGTACCCGGATCTGACCAAGTTCCATATTGTTACAGTCCCTCATGTGGATGGCCTGCCGCCCGGCGCCGAGACTTGTTCCGATATCGATCACACCGAAAACAACGCACTTGCAATAGCCTTCGACGCCATGGCCGATCAAGTGGAGGAGCTCCTGCGCGGCCTCAAGCCAGATTTCGTGTTTTACGATTTCGCTCACTGGATTCCCCAGCTTGGTGCCAGGATTGGCTTCAAAAGTATTTGTTATAATATCGTCGCCGCTTCGTCCATGGCGATTACTGTTGTCCCGGGGAGGCATATACCTAAAGACAGGCCGTTGACCGACGACGAACTGGTCCAGACTCCCAAAGGGTACCCTTCGTCCACGGTGGTGTTCCACCGGAAAGAGGCCCGGGCCTTCTCTTTCATCGCCATGGACTACGGTGCCATCAGGTTCGACGAGCGCGTGACCGCCGCATTACAGGACAGCGACGCCCTGGGTATCCGCACTTGCCGCGAGCTGGAGGGACCCATGTGCGATTACCTGTCGGAACAGTACAATAAGCCCGTTCTCGTGACCGGGCCGGTTCTGCCGGACACCCCAGCAGTGCAGCTGGAGGAGAAGTGGGACACTTGGCTGAGCAAATTCAAGCCCAAATCCGTGGTTTACTGCTCGTTCGGGAGCCAAAACATCCTGCAGAAGAATCAATTCCAAGAACTCTGTCTGGGTTTCGAGATGACGGGGCTGCCGTTTTTCATCGCCCTGTCAAAGCCTAACGGGGCGGACTCCATTGAAGAAGCCCTGCCGGAGGGGTTCGCGGAGAGGGTGGCTGATAGAGGAGTGGTTTATGGTGGATGGGTGCAGCAGCTCCAGATACTGAGCCACCCGTCGGTGGGTTGCTTCGTGACCCACTGCGGGGCCTCATCGATGTGGGAGTCTCTGCTGAGTGAGTGCCAGATCGTTTCGATTCCACGGATGGGGGATCAAATAATGAACACGCGTCTGCTGGCGGCTGAGCTGAAGGCGGCGGTGGAGGTGGAGAGGGGTGACATGGGGTGGTTCTCGAAAGAGGATCTGTGCAAGGCGATTAAGTCTGTCATGGATGAGGATAGCGAGCTTGGGAAGATGGTGAAGGAGAATCATACCAAGTGGAGGGAGACTTTCCGTAAGCCAGGGCTGATGGATAGTTACATGGACAATTTCATTCAAGAACTGTATGGACTCTAGGTTTGAATTAGGCTTTTTCACCCGAGAACTATTTGCACGATCGCTCGGCGTGCGTGCGTGTGTGCGTGTTTTAACGCAAACGAGGCTTTGATGCAGTATTTCTATGTTTTAGGTAATTCAATAGTTTGAAGATGTGTTTGATTGAGGGATTTACGGAATTACAGCAGCATACCCCATAACCAGGTTCGATTGGAGTCAGTAATGCAGCTTGCATTTCAAATACTCACTCAAATATCGGATCGGATCCCCTATCCATAATAGTGCCCCATCTCCTGCTCCACATTCTGGATGTGCGACACGTGTAAGTCTTGAAGATTTACTTATCAAATTAGACGTTGTGTCCAATTAATTATATTTTTCCAGTTATCTAATTTGGTAAGTAAATCTTCAAGATTTACACGTGTCGCACATCCAGAATGTGGGGCAGGAGATGGAGCACTATTATGGGATAGGGGATCCGATCCGCTCAAATACTTATGGGGTGATTATTGTGCATTTGGTTGTTGACTTAATGACGGTCTTGTAAATTTACTAATTTGTTATCAAATTTCCTTGCAAACAATGGCATTTAAGTAAAAGGCCATCACGTGTTTTAGCTGACCTTTCTGACATAATTAAATCGAGTCTAACATATTTATCCAGAAAATTAAAACAATCAAGTCCGACATGATCGAAACATTCCATATCCATCCCGGAACCAATAGAAGGGGAAATTCTTACCCGAACCCGGAGCGGCCAAACCAACGAATAATATGACGACATGTGGAAAATCAGTTTTTCTAATAAAAATTAGAAATTTATAATATCAAACCAAACCATGGTTAGGGTGTTTTCTGTTAAGGCAAGAAATTTGAAGCTCAAATTTTGGAAAATTCCATTCTTACTCTATCAATTTGCCGTCTTCTTGGATCGCTAGTTTTCTTTAGAGTTGTTAATTTACAGAAAACAAAAAATCAAATTTCTTGCTGAAAAGTTCGTTTGGGCGCTGGAAAATTCCGATGTCTTCAAGAAACGAAGAAACGATGAGTGCAGGAACATTGGGATTTAATCTACCTCTGACCCCGACGCATTCTGGTAAAGTAGACGACTTTGGCTCTCGTTTTCTTTTCTTTTTTGATTTGGCTTTATACCAATTTCTTGATTTTATTCGCCTGTTTTCATATCTGGAATATCATGTGCATGATTGAATTAGTTATTCTTTAGTTTTTGTCTAGAAAATTTCGTTTAATTTAATCTTCGAGGCCATTGATTGTTTGAGCATTATTTCTTCCGGGAACAATGGTTCTATGAAACAGTTTTCCATTGGTCCGTTGATAGTGTAACCAAAAAAAAAATTATGAATGGCCATCTTAATTGTAATTGTCGGTTTGAAATTCTCTCCTGTCATACTCTTTCTGGGAAAAGATCTTTGTTTGGGCCTTAGGTCTAAACTTATTAGTTTTGATAGAGTAAAATAAACATCACATACAGATCTGTCAAATCTGGCGAAGGCTACTTTTGAGTTGCTAAAATGGAGGGTGTGCGGGGAGCCTCATCTACAAAAATCTATGCCTATTATTCTTTCTTTAGCCAATGATCTCAATTACAGGTATCCTGGTTGATTTTGGTTGGCGATATTTCTGAGACACTAGCCGCTACATTATTTAGTTTTATCTTGTCTTAGTTTATAGTTTGGTTTCCTTAGCCTCTGGAATTTTAACTTGATTGGCTCCTTAACAATGTCCTTTAATCATATGAATACAACAGCTCCCCCAATTGTCCTTTCTAGCATGCAATACATGATATCTGTTTGTATATAGTTTTCGTAAGCAAAGAATATGGTGCTACTCTTGCTCTTAGTCATACATAATATCTTGTTTGTTAATTTTCATACCATTACCATTTCTTTATGCATCATTTGGCCCAATCAAAAGTATGTCTAATAATGCTTTGCCATCTTCCAGTAGGCATACTTTTATTCTATCTAACATGGACAAACAACAGATCTAGGAAGCTGTGAAGATCGAAGCTTCTGAGAGACAATCAACTAGAGGCAAGTTTTTCCAACAAAAAAAAACGAGCTTGTCTATGAAGCTGTCTGCTTGTCCCAAATGTTTGTAGTTATGACAAAGTGATATTAACAACAACAAGTGAAATAATTAGGTTTTTTTTTTTTTTGGAGGTGTGCATCAATTAAGGGATAGTGGCTATGTTTCTCTAGCAGATCCAGTGCTAAATGGGCAAGTTTCAATGTCCATGTTAGACAAGTGTTGACAATGGCATTTGTGTGTACTTTTGATAAACCTACGAAGCTGCCTAGCATGAGCAGCGTGGTGTATTGCATAGATTACTTGATATTCTTAGCCATCTGAACCCAATGCAAATAGAGAAGAAACGAGCAATGCAGAGGTGAACTGTGCATGTGCTATCGCAGAGGATATTTTGTGGGGTAGACAAAGAAGCGTACAACATTCATGTTCGATGTAGATGACTAGAAACACGATGATTTGTTAGAATGATATGGAACATTATTCGTACTTCATTATATCATGAGATAGTTATACGTGCAGAAAACTGAAAGAGATGTCTTTCCAAATATCACAAACAACTTTGGAGTTCAATATGATGACAAGTTAGAGTACATAAACAATAGTCTAGAATTTGTTTTTGTTTTTGTTTTTTTTCCTTTTCCCTTGGTACTGATGTGTTTTTGAGTACTGTTGAAATTGGTTATAGACTTGAATGGTTGATCAATGTTTAATTTGTTGCATGAAAGGAGCAATTTTGAGATATTGATGAAGGTGGAAAAAGAAAAGGACATTTGGTCTGTCTTTGATTAACTAGTTGGGAATAATTGCCAAAATGAGTGTTACACATACACACACAAACTCAAATCTTGGCTCATAGCCAAGATCTTTTTTAACTTAAATAAATAAAATGAATAGGATGTTATCTTTTAATTATATATTGTAACAGAAATCTTCTTGGTATATTTATGTCGATTATTGTGCTTAATCCTCTATAATATTTTTTTTTCAAATTTTAATACATACACAATGTGTCATGTGTAAAATATTTCTTGAATGTACATTTGAGTGTAGATTTCTAACACTTAACTAGCATCTATAACAACGAAATAGGAGATGCATTAATATAGAACTAAGACAATTGAAATTGTTTTAGTGATGCCATTGTTCAATAATTGAGTTTTGAACGTGCTTTTCTATTTGTAAAAGTAGCCAAAAAAGAAAAAAAGTGCTTTGTTAGCCTCCATTTACAGTGTTGGCCTCCAATTGGGATCCCACAGATCCTACACAAAATTAGTATAATATTTTAATAGCACACCAATTAATATCATTTAAGTAAAATCAACTAATTAAACAAATCAATAGTTACCTGTCTTTCATTATTGATTTGGTTATATTGTTGCATCATACTTGTAAATGATTGAGGTCTGTGCATGGTCCCATTAAAACTTGGACACTAATTAAAAAAACAAAACCAAAGTAAGATAATTTCTAAAAAAATAGTAAATAAAATAGCATCTCAAATTAAATAAAAAAAATCACCTGACTTGAAATTTCTGGAACAGGATTTGACGAAATTTGAGTTGGTGGCATAACATTAGTCACCGGATTCAAGTAATTCAACTAAAAATTGTGAAATATATGCAATTAAATTAGTGTATTGTAGAATAATTTAAATAGTAAAAATTAAATCTCACGACTACAATTATAACTTACAGATTGACTTGGGTTCGAGATATCTGTAGTTGCAGCCGATGGGGTAGGAGCATCCAATGGAGATAGAGTTCGCCTCTTAGATTTTCCTTTTAGAAAATTACTCATATGAGACACACACATATATATATAAAGAATATAAAAATAAATAAAGACAAAGGTTATGTTTAGCACCTGTATTTGATGTCTTTGGCTTTCGCTTCTCAAAATGACTCTTTATTCTTGCATTTCTAGTTCCTTTTGGTTTTGTAGGGAGAGGATCCAATACTGGAATATCATTAGATAGCTCGATGCTCACCCGCTTACCCTTCACTGCTAAAGCTGAGTTAACATGTTTTTTCTCAAAAAAATCATCCAAAAGTTGAGCACCATCTTTAAGAACTCCCCACAAAATATCTCGCGCTTCCTTACAAGGCTCACTTCTTGTTACAAGGTCATATGCTAATCTCATTGCCCGATTAGTGTATATGACTCTTGCTTCCTTGTCATCCATTTTTCTTAGCTCCTCTTCATTCATCATATAGACTTGCTTTTTTGCTTCCTTAGTCCACCGACTATTAATATAACCTTGAGGTATTTCATGCACATTTTTCCGGTGAAGAGCGGCTAAAGCATGTGAACAAAGCATCCCCATCCAATTAAACTTTTTGCAACTACACTCGACCTTTAAGGTATTTATATCTAAAAAGACAGTGTATACCCTACTATTGTCGTTCTCAGGATTGATGAACTCAAATTCATACATTGTGTCCGCAAGTGGAATTTCTTTGCATGACAAAGCACCAGTCCCAATGAGATAATCTTTTTCAAACTCTTTGTACATGATATTTGTATAAACCTTCACTGCATGCTTTAGAATTTTGCTCTCTTGGACAGCAATTGGTGGGCTGCTTTGGCTAGAGAAAAAATCTGCATCTGCTTCATTTCTACGCCATTTTTGTAGCAAATCCTTTTCAAAGTTAAGGACAAATTCAGACAATGAAATTGTTTTGCTAGAAATCTCATTCAAAGCATGATTTGTACTCTCACTTCTAGATGTTGATCGAACCCCACCATGAAAATAATCAGAATTGAAAGCAGGGGACCATTTATCTCGAATCTTATAGAGATTACTTAACCAACGATGATTATGAGCATCGTACTTATCAATCATTATGTCCCATGTTTGTTCAAACTCGTCTCTTGTCTCACAGTGATATAGACATTTATTAAAAAGACCACGAAACTCGCGACTCGAGTTAAAACTATTTAGATGAGAGGGAGCATTCTTGGATATATGCCACAAGCAGAGACGGTGACGAGTTTTTGGAAACACATTTGCAATTGCATTAGCCATAGCTTGATCTTGGTCAGTAAATATTGACAAAGGAGCTTTATTTCCCATTGACTCCAAAAAAGTGTTGAAAAGCCAATTAAATGACTCCGTCGTTTCATCTGATAAAAAGGCACACCCAAACATCACATTCTGCTAGTGATGATTAACACCAATGAAAGGCCCACAAACTAAATTATACTTGTTTGTTCTGTATGTTGTATCAAAAACCACCAACTCCCCAAAGCAATCATAATCTAGCCTCGACTTACTATCTCTCCAAAAGATATTTGCCATTCGACCTTCCTGATTGAATTGAATGTCGAAATAAAAGCCTGGCTCCACGTTGGCTTTACTCTTGAAATACCTAATCAAATTTTGCGCATCGCCGGCTTCAATTATTGCAACTTTCAACATATTTATAAAGTTATAACAATCTTTTTTCGAAAAACCCACATTTTGAACACCATGGCATTCTTCAGTCACATAATTGAAACAATCAATCGAGCGCAATCCAGCCTTTTTCATCGACTCAATAACAACTCTTTTATCAGCTGATATAGATCTTGCAGATCTTAATAGGTGCTTACCACTGTTCAATTTGCCAATTCATGGTTGTGCTCCTTAATGAATTTCATGACTTTCCATAAGCCATCTTTATCTATATCAAATGTTATCATAGCTTTGCATTGAGTCCTTGTGGAATTTTTCTTCCTAGTTCCTTTCGTCCGTGGTCTTTCATCCTTGACTCCTTCTTTTGAACAAACATAAGTTTTTGATCTAACAGTAGTGGTCCCACTAATATAATATTGTTTTCCTTTGCGAACACTAAAACCCATCAACTCGGCATAATCTCGATAGACTTCATATGCTTTGTCCTCACTTTGTGCAATATATGCAGATAATTTTTTCTCAACTTCTGCAATGTAAGCACCCAGGGACAGCTCGTTCCCACTAAATTCTCCCATGGAAGGAAGATAATTATTTTCTTCCTCATTGTTGTCTAAAGTTATCACTTCCTCACATCTTTTAGATTCAATATTACAATTTTGCAAGACTGCCAACAAAATAACATATGATAAATAATAACCTTTAATAAAAATTAAAAAAATATATAGATAGAATCAATTATTGATTATTTCTTGCTAGTACTCATTTCTTTCATTGAATGGTTAAGTATATTTCAATTAAGCACAAACAATTAGATTCATAACAAAGAACCAATAAAATGGAATCAATATGTGCAATGAAGTATAAAATAATATTAGTCCAGTTATATATTTAATTTTCTTTGTTTTTATTGGCAAAGTTGGTTATTGTTTTCATAAAGTTCAAAATTCAAACTTCGAAAATTTGACAAATTGAACATAATTTCTTCAGCCAAGCAAAAAAATAATAAAAATAATAAAAAGAAAAATAAAAATAAACTAAAAATAAAAGTTGAAATTAAAAAAAATTACTAAGAAAGTAAAAAACCATATCATACAACACATAAGCTGAAGTCACCATAAATTGAAGTCAAAACCAACAAAAAATGGCCTCAGTTCATCCATCACCAAAAAAATTCTATCAAGAACATATAATTGTTATATACCTCATTAGTAATTAGTTAGTACTATAGTCAGATTAATTAGTGCATAAATGTTCTGTTAGTGGTAGTTTAATTAATCAGTTAGTTAGCATAATTATTTTCTCAAAATTTTTTTATCTCTCTTGTATATATAAGCTTGTAACGATTGTCAATTATTGAGTAAAGTATATATATTTTCTTTAGAATATTTTCTCTTGGCAATTGTATACATTCTAATATCTTTTACTCTATCAAAACTAATAAGTTTAGACCTAAGGCCCAAACAAAGATCTTTTCCCAGAAAAAGTATAACAGCAGAGAATTTCAAACCGACAATTACAATTAAGATGGCCATTCATAATTTTTTTTTTGTTACACTATCAACGGACCAATGGAAAACTGTTTCATAGAACCATTGTTCCCGGAAGAAATAATGCTCAAACAATCAGTGGCCTCGAAGATTAAATTAAACGAAATTTTCTAGACAAAAACTGAAGAATAACTAATTCAATCATGCACATGATATTCCAGATATGAAAACGACGAGTAAAATCAAGAAATTGGTATAAAACCAAATCAAAAAAGAAAAGAAAACGAGAGCCAAAGTCGTCTACTTTACCAGAATGCGTCGGGGTCGGAGGTAGATTAAATCCCAATGTTCCTGCACTCATCGTTTCTTCGTTTCTTGAAGACATCGGAATTTTCCAGCGCCCAAACGAACTTTTCAGCAAGAAATTTGATTTTTTGTTTTCTGTAAATTAACAACTCTAAAGAAAACTAGCGATCCAAGAAGACGGCAAATTGATAGAGTAAGAATGGAATTTTCCAAAATTTGAGCTTCAAATTTCTTGCCTTAACAGAAAACACCCTAACCATGGTTTGGTTTGATATTATAAATTTCTAATTTTTATTAGAAAAATTGATTTTCCACATGTCGTCATATTATTCGTTGGTTTAGCCGCTCCGGGTTCGGGTAAGAATTTCCCCAATAGAAGACGTGCGAACGTAGTTGATATATAATTAAATATCTAAAAGAGCATTTTAGCAAAATTATTTTCTAGTTAAAAGTGCATAACCCAGTTTGCGTCGCCGCGTTTCCCCCACCTAACACGGAGCTTGGCATTCACTCACAGCTACAGCTACTACTCTCTCTCTTTCTCTCTCTCTCTCTAGATATATATCTATATATATATATATATATATATATATATATATATCGACATCTCCAATAGAAATATGCACACAGTCACGATGTGCTTGAACACAGCAGTAACAGCAGCACCAAAAGATGCCTCAACCCGAGAGCTCGAAGCTTCACTTAGCCATGTACCCATGGTTAGCCCTGGGACACATCACTCCTCACATCCATCTCGCCAACGAGCTCGCCAAAAGGGGCCACTCCATATCCATTTTGCTACCCCCAAAAGCTCTTCTTCAGCTCGGACACCACAATCTCTACCCAGATCTCGTCAAATTTCACATCGTCACCGTTCCCCAAGTCGAAGGCCTGCCGCCGGGCGCCGAGACTGCTGCCGACATCGACGTCGCCGCCAAGGATCCACTTGCCATAGCCTTCGACGCCACCGCCGACCAAGTCGAGTCCATTTTGCGCGACCTCAAACCTGATCGTCTTTTACGATTTCGCCGACTGGATGCCATGCCTCGCTGCCAAGATTGGCTTCAAAACTGTTTTTTATAATGTCATCTGCGCTTCGGTTATGGCGATTGGTATTGTTCCGGCGAGGGACATTCCTGAAGACAGGCCGTTGACGGAGGATGAACTGAGGGAGCCGCCCAAAGGGTACCCTTCTTCCACGGTGTTGTTCCGCGGCCAGGAGGCGCTGACCCTGCCATTCATCGGCATGAGCTATGGAGCCACCAAGTTCAACGTCCGCATCACCGCCGCGATACAGGGCTGCAACGCGCTTGATATCCGCACTTGCCGCGAGCTGGAGGGACCCATGTGCGATTACTTGTCGGAGCAGTACAATAGGCCCGTTTTCCTAAGCGGGCCGGTCCTGGAGGAGAGCCCAAAAGGGCAGCTGGAGGAGAAGTGGAACACATGGCTGAGCAAATTCAAGCCCCAATCCGTGGTTTACTGCGCTTTCGGAAGCCAAATGATTCTTCAAAAGAACCAATTTCAAGAACTGGTGCTGGGTTTCGAGATGACGGGCCTGCCGTTTTTCGTTGCCCTGTCGAAGCCCCACGGGGCGGAGTCCATAGAAGACGCCCTGCCGGAGGGGTTTCTGGAGAGGGTGGGGGATAGAGGGGTGGTCCATGGGGGGTGGGTGCAGCAGACCCAGATACTGAACCACCCGTCAGTTGGGTGCTTTGTGAGCTACTGCGGGTTCGGATCCATGTGGGAGTCGCTGCTGAGCGACAGCCAGATAGTGCTGGTGCCGCGTCTGGCGGATCAAATATTGAACACGCGGATGCTGGCTTAGGAGCTGAAGGTGGCTGTGGAGGTGGAGAGGGGGGACATGGAGTGGTTCTCGAAAGAGGATTTGTGCAAGGCGATTAAGTCGGTGATGGACGAGGATAGTGAGGTGGGGAAGATGGTGAAGGAGAATCATGTCAAGTGGAAGAAGACTCTGGTCGCTCCAGGATTTATGGATAATTACGTTGATAATTTCATTCAACAACCGTATCAACTATAATTAGCGTGTCGCCCGTGTCTTGCTGTTGGTAATTAAAGGTTTCTTTTTTTTGGTATTTCGGTGGTGTTTAGAGGAAAGGACTAAAATGAGGTGGTCTTAAACCCATTATCTCAAAGTTTTTCTTTTCTTAATTGCTTCCTTTCATCCTTGTTGTGATTGTCCATACAAGCCAATGCTACCTGCTAGTTGCGAGCCAATGCAATTGCAATAGAAGTTTGAACTACTAATGCCTTGTATTGACCTTCTTTTGATGTTTTTTCCCTTAGTCAAAGTCTATCTCTCTACTGTTTAGACTTTCAAGAAGCAATGGTTGTGGATGATTGTTCCGATGATGAATGGGATAAACGTTTGGGATTTGATCCCACCCCTTTTCTTTAGAGGAGGTGGAGAAGTTTTGGATTTGGCACTAGCGGGCAAAACATCGATCCTAAGCCAATTCAGCTTATTAGTAAACAGAAATAGCTAAAAGGGTGAAAGTCACTTCAAACACTTGGAATAAGAGAACTCTCCACCACACATTTTTCAGGTTATTGAATTCTATTATGTTTGAAATAAGTATTTTGATGATATAAAATAGAAGGAAAATAAAAAAAAAGTTAAAATAAAAGTAAACTTAATGTAGGTATTTCTTATAGTTTAGTCAATAAAGAGATTCAAAAATAAAACGGTGGATAGATATTTCTTACCGTTTAGTCAATGAAGAAATTCAAAAATCAAACGAAGGGCAAGTGTTTCTTATAGTTTAGTCAATGAAGAAATCCAAATATCAAACGGAGGGTAGGTATTTCTTACAGTTTAATGAATGAAAATTTTCAACTCCTCTTGACTGGAAACGGGAGTGCTCAAGACCATGCCAAAGCCCTTCCTAGCAAAAGCTGTGGAAGTTATCTCTTTCATATTCCAAATTAATCCATCTAGGATTTGAAAGTGCCCAGTTGATTTGCTTAGGGACTTCAATTCAAATAGCTTGTTTGGCCACATTTTACGGAGTTGGGGTTGAATTAATTTAATCATCACTTTCAATTTACTTCGAAAAATTATTTCTAATATAAAGAAGTTTTAAAATTGCAGCTGCTGTTATTTGGAAGCAAGCAGAGAAATGAATATGGCTCATTAATTTCAAACCATGAATTTTTCAACCTCAAATTGTTCTCATGTTCACTATACATTAACAATTAACAAACGCTCCTAAATATATTACTCACTAAACATTTTTCTCGCCATTAAAAAAGTTGTATTTTTTCATATACACTTTATAGAGTGAATTGTTTTTGGTCATAGTTCTTATTGGGTTCAGTTCGAAACCAAGGTCAAATAACAACAAAGCCCAATATCAAGTCCAGTGGGAATTACAAGTCTTTTGCAGGGCCCAACCCACATGGCTTTAAAGTAAAAGATGGGCCACAATGTTTTCATGATTGAATTAATAAGATTTTGGTATATCAAATTACAAAAATATTTAGACAAGAATATACTCCGTAAATACAAAGAAAATTATAATAGTACAGTCATCATATTTATTTGGACTGTAGAATGGGATTATTAACATGATTTTTTGTTCTTTTTTTCTTTTTAAAATTAACACAATCAGCAACGACACCCATTGACTTCGGCTAGATTTTCAAGCCCTTTACTATAAACCATTGAACCAATTAATGGACTCAAACAACAAAGAGTCAACGAAATATATTATAAGTAATCTCTTATAAAAAAAATTGATTATTACACACACACACACACACACACACACATATATATATATATATATATATATATCAGAGCGGTGTTTTCCTACGTTGAATTAATTTAAACAGTCGAACCAATTAATGGGCTCAAATAGCAAAGAGTCAACGAACTATATTATAAGTAATCTCTTATAAAAACAATTAATTATTACACACATATCTATGTAAGAGCCGCGTTCTCCTAAGTGGAATTGATTTGATCTAATCTTTTCTTTAATCTTCATTTGGTCACTAAACGGTGTCGTTCTTTCTAAATTTGTTTTCTAAGCGGCGGTGTCCTGCAATAGTGAAATCAGTATGCTTAAATAGTAGCTTTTCGTCGCCCCAGCGTATGTTTCATTTCTTCAAGTAATTTCACCTGATTCTTTCTCCTTTCGAATATCTGAAAGCAAAGTATAGCGTCCGAATCGTAACATTATTTCGTTCTCTTTTTTGAATTTTGTTCTTAATTTCATCATTCGGTTTCTCAGCCATAATTGGATATTGTCTTTTGTGAGCTTCTGGGAATTTTTTTGGTTTAACAACGGTTGAACTTATGAAATTTCACAATGAGGTCGGCTAATTATCAATTGTTCATATGTAATATATTCATCATATCCATTATCGTAGGTTTCTTGTAATAAAGTTTTCTATATTCTTAAATACAGGATAAGAAAATCAACTTCGATATCATTAATCAACATTTAAATGATAAAGAGTTCATTGCACAAATTAAGAAATTGAAGGCAAAAACCCATTATGGCATTGAATATCATTACACTGTTTCTTCACCTATTGAAGCTGAACAACTATCAACGGTAACAAATGTTGAAGGAAGCTCAAGTAAACACCCTCATTGTTTGACTTCAAATTACCTTTGTCTCATTACCTTCAAGACACTGCAATATTTATTTTAATATCTATCACTTTGTAAATTTTAGATTCTTTTGTTAGTGCTAATAATGATGATACTTGAGCTTATGCTACTAAAGTTGAATCTGCAAGTGATGATTTACATGTCACACATGTCTTGCTATTTGATGTTACTCCAAACTGATGACAAGTAATCTCATGTAAATATGTAATTATGTGGATAACTTATGAAATTTCTCTAATGCCAAAGTATTGTATTTGATGGCTTCTTTTAAAAAGATATTTGCTAGAGTATCTTTCGTCATTGTACATTTCATTCACTATTATTTATGATTTAGGTCTTGGTGAGTGTTAAACTAATATTTGTACATGAAAATCAAACATTATGTGCAATATAAAGGCCACAATTGTTTGTTTTAGATTGTTCACTATAATGCTTAAACATTGTCGCATGAATTTATCAAATTAATTTGTTAATTAAGATTATTATGGTGAGGTTTGACGGTCTATAAGCCCATGCAATTTGCAAAAGGCTGCTCTTTTGTAAGTATGCTCAGGATAAAATCATTGAATAATGACTTTTAATTTCCACTCTTGCTCTTTGCTTTTGCATTATGCTTGGGATAAAATCATTGAAAACTTTTCCCACTACAAGAAAATGAACTATTTTCAGCAGAATATTCTGCCGAAATTTTTCATCGGAATTTCGGAGGAAAATTAAAAAAATAAAAAAAAATTTGAATTTGTCGATTGATTTTCGGCTGAAAATTCAGCCGAAAAAATTAAAAAAATAAATAATAAAAAATTTTAAATAAAAAATAATTAAAAATTAATAAATTTTGAATTTTTCTATGGATTTTCGGCGTAAAAATTCCATCGAAAAATTAAAAAATAATAAATTTTAAATAAAAAATAATTAAAAATAATATTTTTTAAATTTTTCAGCGAATTTTCGACAGAAAATTCGGCCAAAAAATTAAAAAAATAAAAAATAAATAAAAATTAATATTTTTTATATAAATAATAATAATTTTATATAATTTAAAAATATATGAAAATTTAAACATCTGGATTTTTATTTGAATTATTATTATAAAATTCTTATTATTATTATTATTATTATTATTATTATTATTATTATTATTATTATTTTTACAATAGAGATTATCGTATTTTCAGAATTATTTGTAATAATGCATTTATGCAACTTCTATTTTGCTCATATTGATGAACATATTTATTTTGCTCAATGTATCACAGTAGGATGCTCCAATATGCCTGAACTTGTTATTCCTTTTGTTATATCAGACCTTCACTCGAATGCTAATATATTCTATGATATTTTTGAACTGTTTTTTTTTGGTGAAAATAATATTTTTGAAACTTGTTGCTTCATATGTTACAACAAAATAAAGTTCAAGATCCATTAAAATCTATTACTAATTCCACTGGACATTAATTACTGTGCATTGCGCGGTATCCACTTGACTAGTATTTTATACAGGTCTATTCTGAATTCAACTTCTACGTTGAATTTCATCATTACACACGATTGAATGTCTCGATGACCAATATTAAGATTCGAAATGTAACCTTAAAGACTTTTAATTACAAGCTTAAAAATAATGCACTTCTTTTTACTAATGCGAAAATCGTGGTTTTACAGAAGAGCCTTATTTTTTTAAACAGCAAACTAAATGAAGAACCTTTTTATAATATACATGTTTGATACCTGTTGTAAGTGACTATTTGTGAGACCTTATGATTAGCAACAGCGCTGCAGTAAATTTTAGTTATTTTTTACTGCCAATTAAACAGTGTTGATGCCTATGCAATTTTTTAAATATGATGATTACATTTTTTTAAAATGTAACAAAAATATAATTTATTATCTTTGAAGAATTAATTTTATAATTTCTATCCTTACCAACTCTCCTGACCATTCCATTTACATTTTACAACATGCAAGGTTTGTTAGTGTATTTGATTGAATTTTCCCATCACACATTACAGTGTCACGTGAAAATTTCTTGTAGGCTTAATTACACTTGTGGTCTTGTAAGTGAGATTTTCTTTTCAAATTTTATCATATAAGTTTGATGGTTGCACATTTAGTCATGTATGTTAGTTCTATTTGACACATTTGATCCTAAATTGACACATTTGGTCCTGTATGTTGGTTTAATTTGACACATTTAGTTTTGGATGTTGGTTCAATTTGACACATTTGGTCTTGTATGTTGGTTCAATTTAACACATTTGGTCCTAAATGGAACAGGACTACATTTGAAAATTTAAGACCAAATTTGTAAAATTGAACTAACATATAGGACTAAATGTGCAACCATTAAACTTATATGACGAAATTTGAAAATAGGGATTCACTTACAGAACTAAAAGTGTAATTAAGCCTTTCTTTTATAAAATTGAGCACAAACTGCACCAAATAATTTAAATTTATTCAGTGAAGAAATTAAATATAACTTAAGGGGTGTATTGCTGTATAATTACGCTTTAATTTTTGAAATATTCACAAATGGGCATGTCAATGGGTAGGATTTTACCTTACCCTTATCCATTTATTCTCTACCCATATCTACCCTTACCCTAAAATTTTAAAATTTACCCATACCCTACCCTAACCCATACTACTACAAATGAATGGGTTAGGGTAGGGCATTACCCGTCCCTACCTATTGGATAATAATACCCAATGAGTATTTACACACTACATATATTATTACCCAATGGGTGTTCACACACCACATATATTTTTTCACACACACACACACTGTGCATATATTTTTCACACACACAAACACATACTGCACACACATTTTTCACACACACTATACACACATATTTTTCACACACACACTAAACGCACACATTTTTCACACACACACACTGCACATAGTTTTCACACACACACACACACACAACTACACAGACACTAAACGCACACATTTTTCACTCTCACACACACACAGTACACATAGTTCCCCCCCCCCCCAACACACACACACATACTGCACACAATTTTCATACACACACACTGCATATAATTTTTACACACACACACACACACTGCACGCGCACGCACACACACACTGCACACACACACAAAACAAACACACACATTGACACAGTGTGTGTGAAAACACAATTTCACACACTGCACACACACATACACACACACACACACACACACACTTTCACACACCGCACGCGCGCACACACACAATTTCACACACTACGCGTGCGCGCACACACACACATTGTGTGTGTGTGTGTGTGCAGTGTGTGCGCACACACACAGTTTCACACACTATGCGCGCGTGCACACACACACTGTCTGTGTGTGTGTGTGCAGTGTGTGAAACTGTGCATGCAGTGTGTCTGTGTGTGTGTGTGTGTGAAACTGCATGTGCGCAGTGTGTGAAACTGTGTATGTATATGTGCATGCAGTGTGTGTGTGTGTAGTGTGTGGAACTATGTGCAATGTGTGAAATTGTGTGCGCAGTGTGTGTATGTTAAAATATGATAGATTCAATACACATACTCAATAGGTAAATATTTAAATAAGGTAGGATAAGATAGGGTAGGATAATATAGAATATATGATATATTTAATTGGGTATTTTTAGAATTAAGATCATGATAAAATAAAATCTTATCTATTAATAGACCTATTCACATACAAACACAAATATATATATAAGTTAGGGGTGCCCGTGTAGCCCATTAAATTTACAAATTAGCCATGGTGTGTGGTGATCTTTCATGTGAAGATGCAACGCCCAAAGCATATATACGGCTAGGCCACAAACATGTAAAGCTAACAGTAGCCATGTGATGTACATGACATAATATGACAAAACATACCAAAAGGGATGCGCTCCTTACAAATATCTTTCTTGTTTTCTTCTTTCTTTTTCAAATACCATTAAATAAATAAATAGTAGTCATGATATTGCCCACCCCACTGCAATATATCCGAATTAATTCTTACCCTCAGCCACGAATATATTAGAAGATGGTTTCAAATTCTCGTCCATGTTGGATATAAAAATATGAAATTTAACTCAAATTCGACTTGATTAAAATCAATCAATCATGTAACAAATGATATTGATATTAATTACACAAAAGGATGAATTATATGCACACCATTATGAATTGAAGCCAAATAGTTTTAAAAAGATAGAATTGACATGCTACTTATGATCAAAAAAGAAAATGTAACCCAAAATATAGAACTTATCAAATTACTTCATCCGTTTCTTTTTAATGATCATTTAAAATTTTTGCACATAGATTAAGAAAGATAGTTAATAATGATAAATTCATATTAACACAACTAAACTACCATTTAGGATTCCTGTTATAATTAATAAACTGTTGAGAGTTTTTTTTAATAATTTACAAAATATATAAATAAATAGATATATTGGGGGAAAAGATTAATAACTACATTTTCAAAAATTGAAAATAATAAATATTTTAAAATATATTTTTTTTTTTACTAAAATGACAACTAAAAGAAAACGAAGGGACGATATAGTAATATTTTTTACCACAAAATGACCACCCTATCCAGTTTTCATCACCGCTCACATGTAGTGCCGTGTTCCATATGGCCAACAATTCTTGTACAGGCTGCATACATATCGGCACTCAATTCCAGACAATGTCAAGAATTCATTTAACCAATGTTCTATCCAAACAACAAAAAATATCTTCGGATTTAACCTTAATTAAGTTACTCTCTGACGACTTAGTATTCGAAATACTTGAGATTTCCCCACTAAATTAACATATCCAGTCTATATCTGTCGTAATGGGAACACAATATTTAATGACAATAATAGCAAGATAGTCAAAAATGACCAGTTTTCTTGATTTATCAAAGCCATAACTAAAGGACAAGCACATGGGTGTTGCCGGCATTGGATTGTCATATCCACCACTATCCCAATAATATAATTTAATCGTGTCCATATTTCCTAATTGGCTGTTCCAATTAAATGCTCACACCTCTTTCCCATTCCCAAGTTTCCCATACCCATTGTAGTAACACTACTGTGTCCTTATCTACGTAGAAGTCGTTAATTTGGTAACCAAATACTACTAATGCTTTCCCACTTGTCCAAATTTACTTAACATCTCCTATATTTGTTAAAACAGTAAAGTGACATACTCTTCTAAGTTCGAATCTTCTATGATATATTCGTATTATATTTTTTATTGCACATTCATCAATATACGCTACGTGTATTGATGAACGATCGAATTAAAAAAAAAGAATATCATATCATCAATTTTTCTCTTTTTTTATCTCGATCGCTCATTAATACATATGGAGTGTATTAATAAATGTAACAAAAAATGTAATACGATTATGTAATAGAAAATCTGAACTATGCTCCTTGGGGGGGAAAAAAAGATTCAAGTTGTATTTTACTTGGAATCATTTATTACATTCTCATTTGTAATTTATAGACATGTTGCTTACAAGGCTTTTTATGAATATAGATAATTTTATATCATTTTTTATAGCTGAAAATAGATGAAAGTGGCAACCAGTAAAATTAATTAGGCAATTGAGCCCTTAAAATTATATAGAAGGACTAAAGTACGACAGAAAACATTGAATCCACAAATTTTCCCTTAAAATTATGTGTGTCCTGAGCACGTCACCAAAAATCTAATAAAAACACACCAGAAAATTTACAGTGGGACTAGATTGTAACTAAGTATAATTGTTAAGAATTAAATTGTTACTTTGGGTGAGTGTGTGTGCGTGTTTGATATTTCAGTTGTATTTTTTAAGATCTTTTGAATTGATTGTATCAAAAAATTATTCAGTACATTTCACTTGATGTAGTATGAACTTATAAAGTATAATAGATGATATAATATAAATAAGGAAAAATTACATCCACCTCCCCTGAGGTTTGGCGAAATTACATTTTAACCCACGATTTTTTGTAAATTACAAAAAACCCCCTGAGGTTTGGCGAAATTACAATTTACCCCAGCCTTATGGACGGAAAGTGTAAAAAGTCCGTTTTGCCCTTTATTTTTTGCTGATATTAAATAGGGCAAATTACCCTCCCTTGAGGTTTGGAGAAATTATAATTTAACCCATATTTTTTTGTGTATATTACAATAACCCCATGTGATATGTAATAATTACAAGTGATAAACGAAAAATGTATAAAACCGACTCTAGCCCAAAATTAACCTCACCAATGTGTTTTCCACGTCAAAAAGTTGAAGACCCGCTTCAAGTTCACCGAAAAACTTCTCGAAAAACGGAGCAATTTTTTCAATATTATTACTTTTAGCCCCACAAAGATGTAATACATAACATATAACCCCAAAAATTTTATATATATGACAAAAAAACCCGTCAAGGGTACTATCGGAACTTTACGTACAAAAACTAACGGAACCCTAACGGTCATTAACGGCTGGGGTAAATTGTTAGACGGAATAAACCTCAGGAGGGTTTTTGTAATTTACAAAAAACCGTGGGTTAAAATATAATTTCGCCAAACCTCAGGGGAGGTGGATGTAATTTTCCCTATAAATAAAAATAAAAGATCCAATAGTGGTTGTATTAGGTTTGACTATTAGAAATCAATTTGTTTATAGTTTATACTTAACCACCTTATTAATTTTAATTTAATAACATTCAAATCAAGGTGTGGTTAAGAGTCATGTCACAAATTGTGACATGATCATCCAACACACACGCGGGCGCGCGCACATTTTGCAAGCCCATGTTTTGGTCCGCGTTCCTTCTTCCTATATCTTCCAAATAATAAATTTAGCACGTCCACAGTGTTTTATGTCCACAAAGCACTGAATGTGTAGCAATCAGAGAGCACATGACAGCCCCATCCCACATGGCTCCCAATCAGCCCAACTTGACAGCTTTTCCAGGATAACCATAATTTCCTTTTTTCGCCACACCCAACCATGACAACCTTATAAATTACAAAAAGTTCACACTAAATTTATTCAAGAACCCCACCACCGTTTTTTCCCTGTCTAAAAAAAGTAGTTTTTCTTTAGCCATGGATCACAGTATTGTTCATGAAAAAGATGAGAAATTAGAGCCCGGAAAACTAATAGAAGATCGTTGGTTTTTCGGCAATTTGCTCGACAAAAAACCCAAGATGTTGAGAAGCTACTCTGATCCTTGTACTTCATCAAAAGATTACAGACAAGAAATTGACCATTTTCCTGGAGAATCATATGAAGAAACTTATGCATCACTTCAGAAGCTGAAACTACCGGGGCCCGAAATATCTAGACGGGGGAATTTGATCCGGGCAACATCAGCTCCAGGGAAACATCAAAACCCGACACCGAAAGGGGGTGAAATATCGAACACGGTCAAAACATCGGCCAAGGATAATTTAGTTCGTGCACCGTCACACCCGATTAGCCTGGAAAACGAAGATTTTCAAGATGAAGAGATGGAGTTTTCTATGGGTAAATTGATCAGACAAGCTTCTCTCAACGATTCAGACAACACGCGTCCAAGAAAACACGTCGCTAAGGTAGATTGAATTAATTTCATTCGTTAGATCTTTAATTTCCCATAAAAGAAAAAAAAAGATTTTTTAAAAGTGGGTTTTCTGCCTTTGTTTGTCCTAGATTTTTGACTTTTTTTTTTTGCAGGGTCTTACACGAAGTTGTAGCATTTCAAGGCATCTATCAATGAGCAAGTCAGAGCTGGGCAGCCTGAAGAAGATGAGTACAATACCTCAACGCCCAACGAATCAGCTCAGGACACAGAAGAGCTTGAGTGATCTTGAGTACGAGGAATTACAAGGTTTTAAGGACTTAGGATTTGATTTGGAGAAGAAAGACTTGACCCCGAATGTAATAAGCATAATTCCAGGTTTGCAAGAAAAGAAAGAAGACGGTCAGGAGAAAAACACGATAAGGCCGTATCTGTCGGAGGCGTGGCGGAGCCACAGTTCGGCGCCGCCGGTTCCGAGGTGGGGTGGCAGGAGATCGACGGACGAATTGAAGACGCAGATCAAGTTCTGGGCCAGGGCTGTGGCGTCAAATGTGCGTCAAGAATGCTGATCACAATCATGATTATAATTAAATTAGCGTGTCTCTAATTTGGTTGAAGTTAATATTCACTTTGATAGAATAAGTGATTTGATTAAGCTCGTGACTTAGGTGATTCGAGTTAGTTTGTGAATTTAGATTGATAATAATTGTGATTATTGTGACAAAAAAAGCTTGTGTAGCTGTATGAAAAAATTCAGACATTGTTGGGGAGATTTTTGTACCAATAAAGATTTCCCAGTGATTATGAATAATTAAATGGCTCAACTAATGTTTCATGGTTGATTCTACCTTTTTTTTTCCCCCTTTTCTTTTCTTAACGGATAATCGATGAGTATATTGTACTTAATACATTCATAGCCCATGAAGTATAAATACTATGAACCAAACTATTAAATCATGAGAACATTAAAAAGAAAATATTACTAAAGTAAATAAATATTCACGTTAATGAGACGATTGAAGGGGGTGTTTGCAAATAATTATATTTTTTGTGAAGTTATAGTAGTACTGGAAGTTATAAAATACTAAAGTAGTAAAATTGAGTAGTGTTTCGAAAAAAAAAAAAAAAAGCAAAAAGTAGTTCAAAAAATGCTTCTAACTTTTAATTTATTTTAATTTTACTCAGCAACAGCAGGAAAACAACACTGCAATATTACTATTTTAAAATTAAAAGCATAAAAACACTTTCTTTATTTAATTTGGTGTGTGTGTGTGTGTGTGTGCAAGCTCCACACCCCGAATACAAGTCCGACTTTGCAATCGCTATCTTTGCTTGAAATTAATGGGAGCTTTTTATTTTCATTTCAAAGTTTATTGTTGTTTGTCCATTAGTTATTGTAATTTTGTTGCGCTTGCAAGGAAGTTTCAAGTCTAGGCTATTTTGTTTGTTATAGTTGAATTCCTGTTTTTGTCCAACATACTGGTTCCTTTTTTTTATACTGCTATAGCCGATAGCTTATTTTAAAGCCACTTCTTTTGAGAACCAGCATTCATGTGTTTTCCCAACCCGCAAAGCAACAAAAGATGTTTACTTAAGGGATTATTGAGATGATTAGTCAAAGTTTAACTGTAGCTTCATTGTTTTGGGGGGTTAAAGACAAGTGTCTCGGCAAATGCACGTTAGTCATGACCCAATTATTGGATACCGTATATACTTAGATATTCCGGATCGTTGTGTTTTTGTTGTCTTGTTCTACATTTATTAGTATTTATCCTGTGCTTTGTCATGAAACAAATAATTCTCCAATTATATAGAATATGTTTGATACATATTTATAAGGTATTTGTACATTTTAAGTGCATTTTTATTTTTTATTGAATTTTTTTATGAGCCTATCAATTGTAATCCGACTTGCATTAGGAATATCATATAATGTGGTATAATAATCTCAAATACGATTTGAGTTTTCGGCATTTTAAATTCTCATTTCAATTAGCTCTTGTATAATGCCCATTTTATCTATAAAATTAACATGTGAAATTATAAATAAAAAAACAATAACATCCCATGGGGGCAAAATCAAAATTTTGTAACTTTAATACCATATTCATATATACAAATCAAACATGCACATTTTTTAAAAAAATTCAATTAAAAAAATTATCATACCAAAATAAATACACTTACAAAATGACAAAATGTGGGATCCACTCATGTAAAGCATTAAACATCTTATGTATTTAACTTTTTTAGAATGTATTATCAAACATTTCCATATTATAACAAATTTTATAAGTTAAAAAATAAATTGATGAAAGAAAAGTATTTAATTTTTTTAGAATGTAAATTTCTAAAACCACGCTAAAGAAATATTGTTTTTTATGTGTCACATCAGTAATTAGTTGTCAAGGATGTGGTTAGTTCATATATTAGGAATCCCACTGTGAGGATATAAAGAAATAAATTATATTTTTGTCGAAAGTGAGACAAATAAAAATATTTTAAATTAAAAAGTTAATTGAAAATGCAAGATATAAAATAACAAAACAACCCCTCGAGGAAATTATGAAGTTTGTCAATGAGAATATTTTATTACACAATTATGTTACAGTTATTATTAAATTTATCAATACACGATGATTGTGTTTGGTAGCAATATAG
Source organism: Petrea volubilis (assembly GCA_026212405.1). NCBI lineage: Eukaryota > Viridiplantae > Streptophyta > Magnoliopsida > Lamiales > Verbenaceae > Petrea > Petrea volubilis. The sequence continues at coordinate 38,966,867 of CM047870.1, read as the reverse complement.
GATTGTATATGATGATAGAATTATTGGATAGATATGCTATAAATTTGTTATCAATAAATTGCATTAATATATTTGGTAGCGAATCTTATTTCATGAGATATCTTTTAAAGTATGTTTGGTAGTATTCTTTTTTCTATATGAATTTAAAGCAAATTACGAAAAGCTCTTTAATTTAAACCCCTTTATATATATATATATATATATATATATAAGGATAATACAATAAATTATTGCTCTTTTCAATTCAATCCATATCAAGTGAATTACACATCCCACTCCCATGGGAGGATGGACTATATCTTATGAATTGATGAATAAAAAATCGGACTTATACTTTATAAAAGGGTCAGAAAAAAAATCTATCAATTATAATTATAAATTAGATACATATATAATCCTATGTATAAATCCCTACCAAACATAGCCGATACATATATTGATGGATAGTTTAGATAAATAGGCAGCCTTTAGCCCTGCACATCAGTGGTGGATATATAATAATTTTTTGTGGTGCAGAAACGTAATATTCTCACTTTGTAGGTGGAGTTGATAAAAAATAAAATAATATGATTGTTTGTTGATATGAATATGACAAGCTGTTCCACCAATACCAAGTTTGGCTCAAGCGTACAAGAAACATCATATATATCACAAATGTTTATGGCCTAGAAAATACTACTAAGCAACTTGCCCAAATTTTTATATATGTGCCAAATTGTAAGATATAAAATTGGTAACTTCATTTTAAAGTTCCCGTAGAAAGTGACGCATATGTTTCCTCTCAAACATTAATTGAAGTTGATATGAAACTGAAAGGCAAGATCCCTATTTACGTTATTTCGTCACTCGTGACATGAATGTGATTGCTATATTGGTGAGTTATGTTGCTTCTGCTTTTTGTGTAAATTGTCTTCTATTGTTAGATTATAGAAATTTTACATGGGACTCTTATTTGAAACTTCTTGTGAGTTTTGCATAGGACTAGCCAAACAACAGACATGAGCAATTTTCCCTTTGCTTTTTAAAAAGAAAAAAAAAATCGAATTAAAGAAAAAAATAGAATAAAATTTTTCATTATATGGATTCTCAATATATATATATATATATAATAAAATACTAAAATATTTTATGTTTATAATAGATAGATAATCCGAACTCATGAAATGAATTTATCTTATATAATTAAACTTTGGTTGGGGAAAATAATTTTGAAAGAAGAAATTTATGTCCCACCAATTTAAGATGTATATACTATTCACTTCAAAATGGGTTTGGAAGTTGGACCCATATAAAATCTGTGGGCCTATGTCTTATTTGGGCCCAATAGACAAGGCCTAAACTAAGGCCCTCTCAAAGCCATTAGCAAAAGTGCGCTGCGCATAGTGGAGTCTTAATTAATAGACCAAGCCCAATTAACAATCCATCACCGTCCTTGAAAAGATAAGCGATTTTCAAAACACATGTACAATATGCTACAATGATTGGAGCATTTCTGGATATTGTAGTGTGCCACCACCACACCGGTGATGAAATTCAAGAAAAATCTGTAGGAATTGATCAGCCATAGCCCATAAGCCCCACCAAATGTTGCCAGCTCAACGGCAGCTCCTCCCCTCCTCCGCGGCCAACTTCCTCTTCCCGCCACCCTCTCCATTCCCATTTTCGCATTCCCCCAATTTTCCCTATAGGCCCACCATTCATTATGCTCGCTGCTCCGCGCACAAAACACGGATTGCGCAAATATCCGAAGAACTCGCCACCACCACCGCCGTAACTGAATCGTCGCCGTCGCCGCCGGAGGAGGGCCCCGTCGAGCTCCCTTCCTCAAATTCCACCATTTTCGCTACCTCCGACGAACCCACGCCTCTCCAAACCGCCACCAGCGTTCTCCTCACCGGTGCCATCACCGTATTTCTCTTCCGCTCCCTCCGCCGCCGCGCCCAGCGTGCCAGAGAAACGGTATTTTCTTTCTCTTCTCCTACGTATATTTTATTCCTCCTTCTGCTACGTTTGAATTTGCTCTTTCGACGGTTGCTTTAATTCTAGTGATAATGGAATCGGGCCTTACTTTTTATATGGTGTTGATAATTTATGCCTGATGAATTTGACAAAAGTGCGAATTGAATCGAGTGTTGCACCTGGATTTCATATTGATGCTTAAATTTCAGTTTGGGTGGAAAGAATTTTAGTGTGTGTATATTTGTAGAGCTCTAATGTAAATTTCTAATTTCAGAAATTTAGGTCATCCGGGGAAAAGAAATCGGTGGCAGAAGAGGCTGTGGAGAGCTTGAAATCAGTGTCTCTATCCCCGGTTACCGCCAAGTCTCCACCTTCACCTGTTCAGGCATTTCTCGGTGCATTAACCGCTGGTGTGATCGCGCTAATTCTTTACAAATTCACAACAACTATTGAATCTGCTCTCAATCGCCAAACAATTCCGGATAACTACTCGGTGTGTTATTCTGTTTAGTTTTCTTGACCAAATTATGATGGCAAGATGTTGAAGTGTAAATCTTGAACTAATACATTCTAACGACATTTTTTTTTTGGTTAATTGTTCTCCAGGTCCGCCAAATAACGATAACCATAAGGTAATTTTCGGTACCTGCAGTGTGAATTCTCTCTTTCCTTGTTGATATTAGACTAATTGGCCTTTTCATCAACTCGGTGCAGGACAATCATCAATGGATTGTGTTACCTTGCCACATTTGTTTTTGGGGTTAATTCTCTGGGTTTGTTATTTTACTCTGGTCAGCTTGCATTCAACTCGTTAATGGGAGATTCTAGTAGTGACAACGAAGCGCCAATAAGCTCATCAAGTTCAAAGTCAGATGACGTTGGTAGCTCTGAAGCGGCTAGAGCCAGTAGGGATCAAAGTTCAGAAAATACAAGAACTAGTGATGATCAAAGTTCGGATCCTGCACAATGATGGGGAATGGAACATGGAGAGCAGGAGAAGGTGGCATCTTGATCATTTTGTACGATTTGAGTTTTCTTCCTTTCGCGAACATGCTCTGTATTATGATAGGATGTAATTTTTTTTTTTTTTTTGATAATTATGATAGGATGTAAATTTATGTGTTTAACAATGCATACTGGTTTTTGTTCTCTTATATTTATGTTTGAAGAAGTTATTGAGGCTTTATACTCAAGAAGATAATAAATATATATATATATATTGATAATTAAAAGAAAGTTACTTTCCCTGTTATTTGTTTAACCTATTTATGATCATTGACCTTCTGCTAAATGTCTTTATTAAGCTGATCGTCAGATGGATGCATCAAATCTATTTAGAAAAAAAGATGCCTCTTTGGATTTTATTCACTGGCTGCATAACTTTATACATTCATCATAATGAACTATGTAATCTTACATTATACCTTCCGGGGGAAATGTTGTCACTTTCTGTTGACATTCAGAATGAATAGCCATCACTGGGCACCGCTTGGTCTTCCTCTTCCATTTGGACTGTCCTTCGATTCGTCGTGTTGCTCAATTTTCTTGGAAGAGTCGTAACTCACCGGTTGACCATACTGAGGGAAACGGTTTCGCATTCCTATCCAGATACTGCAGCAACGCCACAGTGAACACAGAGCAAACGAACATCGGAATCGGACCAAAAATCCAGAGCAGCAAATTGGTGGCAAAATAGAGCGATCTCAGACCAACCACCCAGAAGTTACTTCCTTCTATGACAGCTTTCTCAACGTTTCTCACAGGCGTCTCGCAGTTGGGCATGCTTATGAGGAAATTGGCATGGACGAAACACCTCACCGCCTGAATGAAACAACCGAAGGCCATCATGAAGCAAGCCAAAAGAGCTATGTATTTGATGTAAGCAATGGTCGCACTTGTGTTCCCGTATATTTTGCTGGTTATGTAGTCGTTGTTGTAGGAGCTTCCTATCCACGCTCCAATTAAAGAGCTCAGAACGAGGGAGATTGAAGCAAGGGAAGTCGCTGCGGATAAGTTACTGCCTATTACGGTAATCGCTTGTCCTCTCTCCTTTGGTTCGAGCTGAAAATGTTTGTTAGATCTCAGTTCATGTGCTTATGCTTTTCTAAAGTGATTAAATTCTAAAACACTTCATTTTAAACTTTGCGAACTCCAGTTATATTAAACAGCGAGGCGAACAACTTGTTACCTGCAAGATTCTTGCAACCCAGGCCCTCCGATTATAGTTTTCGTAGCCGATAACTGTGGTTTCAGGAAGATAAATGCATCTGTGTAGATGAAACAAATGGTACCCAAGCATGATCAGCAAACCACTTGGGACCAAAACAAAATCCAAATGTTCTTCCTTCCATGTCACCCCCATTTCAATGCATTTGTTCTTTCAGTTTGCAGTTGTTTATGAATCTCAGGACAAAACATAAATATTACATGGCGGTGGCTCATTAGTTGTTACGTATTTAATTGCCATTAATGTATTGGGTTAGGTTAGCTAAAGGTGACTTAAAGTGATCTAATACTGCTTGGTCGTCGATCATGCCCGTGCATAATTTATGTGAATATCGCAGCCGTCTATCATCGTTCATTATATACAAACATCATTGTCTGTAAAGCTATATATGCACTATACAAAAACATCATATTCAGCAAAGCAATTACTTGGAAATGGTCTTTCGGATTGTATGTTTCTACTTTAGCAATTAATGCATAGTTTAATAGTGTCTAAAAAGAGGGACTTCATGCAAAACCCAACTAATCCTATGATTAATTATTTCTTGGCTGGCTATGGAGCTTAAATAAATTATAGGGTGTCGGTATATTCATCTGTTTTCTTAATAGCCTTTTGAATTTTTGACTTTGACAAGTGTATTTTCTTGCCATGCAGGGAAATTTAATATTAGCAAGACTTTAGGTATCTTTAGGAAAATACTTGTATGAATCCAGTGTATAGTATTTTGTATGCTGATATATATTTTTTTATGTAAATTAATGATATGGCACAAATTGAACCATTTTGTATATATATGGGGCCCAAACCAGGTGTCGTAGCTATTCTTAGACATCTTATTTTCTTTTCACTACTACCATTCCTATCAACTATTGTTGAGTCATATGTAAATTTTCTACTGTATCAATTAACACCCTTCCTCCTCTGTTTTTTTTAGCTTAGAGGTTTGAGTAGGAAGCCTTTTTCCTTTACTTTTTAAAGGTTTTTACTAGTTTTTCAATTGTATCTTTGAAACTCGAACCTGTGACCGATCCAGTCATACGTGTGGAAGCTTATTATCAAGCTATCCAGTCGTCCCTTGGTTTTGTGTGGGAACTTAACAAACTTTCGACAAACTTGAACTTATTAATGTTGGTGTCTTTGAGGTTGAACTTGATTCTTATTCTCTAAATAACATTTCTCTTATTTTGCTTCTTTTTGTCTATCAATAAACTTTTGACCATAGAAGTATTCTTCTTAAAAATTCAACAATACATTGCAACAATTAGCCTGAAACAACAATCATTGCAATATACATATCCCGTCGTACTGTTTTATTATATTGGCCTATCAAATAATTTGATGGGCAATGCATTAATATGCATAAGCCAAATGCCCTTCTTTTTGGGAAAATGGCAGCCTCTCTCTCTCTCTCTCTCTCTTCTCTGTGTGTGTGTGTGTGTGTGTGTTCTTTATTGATTCAGCAAATGACAAAGGGTACTGCTGTGTTTTCCAAGGTTGAACTCACATGTTTTTTGACAAGCCTTTTTCGACGAATGCATACAGCAAAAATTAAACCAGCCTGTCCAGTATCCCTCCACATATACATCTGCAATTGTAAAAATTTTCTTTTGTTTTCTTCTTTATTTAAATGTTCATGTGCTTGCATTTTGTGTAGCAAAGAGTCGTGACTACATACTATTAATGGAGGCACGTGGCTAGATTGTCTATAAGGATTTAGGCAAATTAAATTATAAATACTGCTTGCATTTAGGTGTCTGCTAATGGAGTATGAAAGATGCTTCTTCTTGTTCCGTATTTTCCTGTCGTGATCATAATTTTATGTTAATATTGTCCTATATATACACTATATGCATTACATGATAATATGCATATGGCAGCACTTGCGTGTTCATCATTCTTTTCAAAATGTACATTAATTATTTGATAAATATAATTTACTCATCACATTTATCAATATTAATTTTGTCGAATGTTTAGATTTTATATCAGTCATATGTTGAAGCGTAATTCACTCGTGGCCTAAAATATCTACTTGATACTGATCTTGCCAAACTCAATTCGAGGTAAAATTTTTCTTAATATAAAGCATAATTGATATGAACAAAATGTACAAATCTTTGTATCAACTTTCTTATCATTGTTATTCTTTTTTCATATTTTACATTTGTATTTAATCTTTACACCGTGAATATAGTAATATAACTCATGCAGCAAGTGACATTGAAATAAAATTTAAGCATATGAAACAATTGTCTTATGAGATGTTATCCATTTAACTATTTACCCAAGTGAAAATTTGAGTAGCTAAATTGAGTGTAAGGTATGGTAATTTAACTTTTTAAATATTTTTTGACATATCATGTTTAAATTTAACGACCGAGGTAAACAAAGATAGACATGGTACAAATAAGTAACATTGCAAACTAAAAGTAGATAACCTCCTCTAAAATTACAGGAATCACAACGAAAAGATGCATAATAAACTATTAAAATTCTAACAAGAAAATAAAAGAGTATCACAAAACCTAAATATTTAAAAAAAAACAAAAAAAGATTTACAGACGGGAAAATGGAAACATGCCTTAGAAGCAAAAGTACTGTGCACTATACTTCTCACTCACTCACGCTCTAAACTCTAAAGATTCCCAAATATCATTATTTTATGCCAGCTCGGCCTGATTGCGGCTCAGAATCCCACTCCAGCCGCGCCGACTCCCAGCGTGGGCCGCCTGTGCGGCTCCAGCTTCCGAATAGCATTCTTCCAGAAACACGACTCCGGTATAAGCTTAGCTGCCGCCGTCCTCATCGGCTCGGACTTGCACCTGGTCAGCACAAACGGCTCGTACCCCACCGCATTCACCAGCTTCTGCTCTATCATGGTGGCCATCGACGCCGCCGCAGCGGCCGCCGGGAGGGAACACGACGACCGCGGCGGCTGCTGATGCTGATCGTTGTTCTCAGCCGGCGGAGGGCACGGAGCAATAGGCTTAGGCTTGGAGTCGATGCTGAGCCTCCTCTTGACTGGCTCTTGGTCGCAGGCGGCGGCGGTCTTGGTGGCCTTGGCCGTCTTTCGCGGCCGTTCCGGCAGCCACCTGATGAAGTCTGTGCTGCAAACCCATGTTTCTTTTGAAACCTCCATTGAAAGCTTGGGCTCGCACATCATTAACAGCAAGCATTCTGGCAATACTGGGCCTTCTTTTTCTTTCTTGGGCTCTTCATTGCTACTCAATGCCATTTCTTGATTTTTCTGGCTCTCCATTTCTGACTCCGCCGGCGGCGGCGCCAGTTGCTCCGGCTCTTCTTCAAACTGGGTTGTTTCTGAATTTTCCTGTTGGTTTGTTTCCTCCGGGTCGGGTTCAGTCTGGACTGTGACCCGAGCTTCTTCGCCATTGTTTGCCAAGGTTGAATCTTGGTCTGTAATGTTTGATTCTTCTGTTGCTTCCTGCTCTTTCTCCTCCATTGCAGCATCTTCGACGAGTTGGGCTACTACTTCATGGCTTTCAGTATCTTCTTCTTCATCTGATTCTGTTGATGGAGATAGGTGGCAAATTGGGCTAATATCTTCAACTTCTTCCTCGTCTTGTCCTGCGCAATCTTCATAGTTTTCTGCATTCTCTTGTTCTAAAAGAGCTTCAAATGAGGACATATTCGACTCAACTTCTTCTTCTTGTTCTTGTTCAGCCAATGGTTCCTCCTCATTCACCATAATCTCTTCTTGCTGCACCTCCTCTGTTTCTTTTTCTTCAACCATTTCCTCACTGCTAACCACGACTAACTCCTCTTCCTTAATCTCCTCGTCTACTTTCGTATCCAAATCGGCTTCTTCTTCATCTGGGATCTCTTGTTTTTCATTAATTTCTACAGAAACAGCAGCATCTGCCTCAAAAACTTCATCTTTACCCTCAAATCCTCGTACTTCCACTTGCTCCTCTATACCCGCGTTTTCTTCAACGTTATTTTCCTCTAAAATGTCTTCATTTTCAAGTTTCGGGCCAGCGTTAGCATCCCAGCTAAACCGATTTGCAAGAGCAGCCATTTTCATAGGATCAGATCTGCAACGCATCAACAAAAGCGCATTCTTGGGTGGTATACAAATGCTCACTCTCGCAGCTTCCCCGTGTCCCTCCAAACTCTGCCCTTTTACTTCAATCCTATCATCCTTAACCTCAATATCCTCGAACACATGCCTTCTCGAACTCCTCATCGACACTCTCTCCGCCGCGGTCTCCTCCTCGTCGCCGCCGCCAACCACCAGCTCAATCTCCCTCCTCTTTCCTCCTTCGCCGTCATTCACCGCCACCAGCCACCTCGCGAACACGGCCCCGCATCCGTTCTCATTTCCGGTGGATCCGATTTGCTTCTCGGCCTTCTCCTTGTCATGACTCGTTGAAAAACAAGAACTTTTACATGGAAACAAGCAGCTAAATTCGGCCCCAAATGTCCTCAAAGCCTCGCAAATCGAGATTGGCAAATGAACCCATCTCTGGTTCCGGTGCGGCGGCAGACATTCTTGCGGCGGCGGCGGCGGCTGCTGATAATGTGCGCTCGCATTTGAATACCTCTGCTGCTGAGCACTGCAAACCTTATCCTCACTCTGGTGCTCGCCATCGCCAGAAGAAGCAGATTGTTCCATTTTTCTAAAACTCACTTCCCCACTCCGCCTTTTAGAAAGACTCCGAGTTTGCTTCACTTTTTTCTTCGTTTTAACCCTCACTTGCCCAATGCAAGTGACTTTAGGGGAAGAGGGCTCCGGGTTCTCGAAAGCGCAGCCTCTTTTCTTGCCGGTGGTGGTGAAGAATGGCGACGCGCCACCTTTGAGGCTGCCGTTGGTGCGGAGGCGCCGGCTAAGGGAGGACGAGAGAGAAGCAGGGCCGGCGCCGTCGCGGGCTGCGCGGCCCGGGCTGAGGATCGATTTAGTGAGTTTCATGGAAGATGAAGAGGAGAGACGAGAAGTGAAACAAATGAAGAGCTCGCTTGTGGTAGCGGCTGCAGTGTTGGTGGTGCCACCACCTATGCTTGTAGTGCGGAAATGGGGTCTATCCAGCTCCATATTTTGTTGCTATTTTCTTGTTTTGAGTGTGCTCTTTTTTTACTGCCCTGTTTTTTCTTGTGGCATGGATGAATGGGGGGACTGGTTTGATTGTGCAGTAAAAGTTAAGAATGGTGGTGTGGGTAGGGTAGGGGGGATGGAGTGAGTTAATAATGAATACCGAATACTGAGCGAGTGATGATGAAAGGTGAATCACTGTGGGAAATGGGGTTGTGATAAAGCTTGTGTTTTGTATGGTGGGGTTGCAGCGTTTTGCAGAAGATACTGGTGAGTGATGAGCAGTCAGTAGTGTGTGTGTGTGTGTGTGTGTGTGTGTATGTGTGTGTGAGTAAATGGGGAGATGGCGATATGCTGTTTGCCACTTTGTCTTTATTGTAAGGATTATGAATGGGTAATTTTCTGTGATATTGTTTTATTAGTGGCACATTAATCTTATTAATGTGGTTGAAGCTAATTTACGATGTTGCCCTTGACTTTATGCAAGTGAAAGAAAGTCACTTTTTCTTGTATTTTTGTGTGTGGGTAAATGACTAGGGTGACAAATAAACAAAGACCTGATAGCATCATTTTTGGTGGGGCAAATTAAAGAATCTAACAAGAAAATTGTTTGCCTTCGCCACCAAGTTCAATTCCCATCATTATAAATATAGGTAAAAGTAGAGTAAACTATTACATGCTTGAATTTTCACATACACTGAATAATTAAAATTGTGTTGTATATATTTTGTTACAATTCTGATCGTTTAATGCATGTGATGCATGCATCTTTTTTTGTTTTGGTACAGATTTGATATAATGAATTTTCCTTTATTTTTTTCAATAAACAAAAAAACTTTCATCTTTTTGCACGAGATTTTAACTAAAAATAGTCATTTTTGTGAGCCAAATCTTTGCGCAAGCGTCTTTAGAAAGTTGTTCTTTGCAACATTAAGGGATAAAGAGTTGAATTTGTCCAAACTTTCTACGTCTAGCTCATCTCTTGGCTTTCTAATGAAATGTGAAAGATCAACATGAAAAACCCAAGCAGTTGAATCAAATTAACTATGTAACTCCAACGTACTTGATCCATCATTGAATAATTCTGGACAATAATAGGTAAATTGATGACCCAAAAAGGGGTCCAATCAGCTGGGTAATATTAGCACACCCAAAAGAATATTTACTTTTGCAACATGACCCCCACTATAGTCTTTTTTGTTATCATACCCTTTATGGGCTGATAATATGGGAATCCTAGAACAATATATACCCAATCATGCATGAATCCATTTCCCATGCAACATGAAAATTCATCACTAACAATTTGATCTAATCACAACATATTAATGGACACACACACACACACACACACACACAGATATATATTAGATAGGACTTAAAAAAGAATGATGGGATACCAATGGGGGTATAAGGGCCAACATAATGATAATTCTAGTCATGAGAGTAGAGAGGTGTGGGGTGTTTTTGCTTTAACTCTTAGTTAATCGAACGTGGCCAGGTCAGAATATCATATTCAGACAAAAATAACTAGGCGACGAAAATGAATAAACATAACTTGTTGATGAAAAATTAAAATGTACACACATAAATACACAAAACTAAAAAGATTAGATGTTTAGTATTCAATTAGTACTACTGTCTGGGAAATTCCAGTAGGCTGCACAGGCACCGAGTGGCTGGGAATTGGACTGGCGCTCCTCACCACAGAAGATATCTTTTATATTCTCAATTTCAGAAGAAAAAAAAACCACAACAATTTTGACTCAACTATCTCATAGGTATGTGTTATACGAAATATCTTATCTATCATATAGTTGTTCCCATCTCTCTCTCTCTCTCTTTCCTTTTTTTTAACTTTCTTTTCTTTCATTTCATTGTTACACAAAAAAAATATTGTTACTACGCTTCTCCCGCAATTTGTTCTTAGTCAGAGATATTGTTTGAAAAATTTTATTAGATCCAATTTGATCGCATGCAACCAATCAAATGGTAGTATTACTTTTTTTTAAAATATATATTAATTATATGATAAATGTAATATATTCCCTACGTGATTAGTTCAAATATGATTGAATCGAATGTGGACTAAAATTTTCTAATATATTTATTTATTTTTGTATTTGTGTGTCTTAATTTGACTTGTAAATTTAGATGACAGTCAAAAAATGTTATACGTAGAAGAATTGCACTCCATAGGTTAAAATAGGAGATGAAATATTAGTTTGAATGCTTTACTATAAAATGATGTTATATTTTTTTCCTCTATTCATCAATACATGTCACTGCATATTGGTAAGAGATTGAGTTAAAAAGAGAAAAAATTAATGATTTGGGTAAATTTTTAAATATTTTATTTTCTTTATCTCAACCGCTCACCAAAATACGTAGTGTATATTGGTAAGTGGAAAAGAAATTGTAGCACTGTTTTATAATAGAGGATCTGAATTGATAAAACACAATTTGAAATGGAGAATTTCGCATGTGAAAAAGGTAGTATTGGGTTGTTACTTCCCAAAAATAGTTTCTAATACAATAGTTTTATGGTTCGACCACGTGTAGGAGTTGATACGATCCGGATGATTATGTTGGTGGCCCACATATCAAATAGAGAGGAATGCGCCTGAGACTAGCCAGTTTTGCCCCGGCGTAAGCTCTCCGACGCTCAAGTCAGTTAAGAGTTGAGTGGAGAAGATGATGAATAGTGAGAATGGTATTCTTATTTCTCAAGTAAGATGATTCAAGAGTTAGATGATCCATTACCTCTTACGTGGAGATCCTTTTGTTATTTATATGAGAGGGATTCCCTGATGTGACGTAATTGATGGGGGTTGGTCAGTCCTTCTGACACGTGAGGTATAGGTGGATGTGCTTTTTGTTCCCTTTTGAACTCCCAAATGACGGTTGACCTTACCTTCTCACTAATAAGGGATCCAATTAGCATTTAATGTGTGTCTTGGTATTTATGACCAATGATTGTATTTATTACTGGGCATTAATGTGCTGGAGATCGATGGGATGGACCCATGTGCAGCACGGGCACGTTAGGTAGCCGTAGGTACAAGGCTTGTCATTAGTCGCTAGTTGGATTTTTTCCATTGGCTGATGAACTTGGCGGAGGCTAAGTATGGGGTTCATGCCCTCGACACAGATACGCTTGAGGACCCCCAAACCTTTAAGCCACCTATGCTTTAGTGCCGCTTGCCCAACTTAAGAGGTCTCGAGGGTTTCGAATGTCCCTCGTGGCTTTTTAGTCCCAAACTTTTGGGGTAAGCCTGAGGGGTAACCTCCCTCCTCATGCCTCGTGCTTCAGGGCTCACTTTTTATGAGGCCACACTTTCGAGGACCTTAAGTCTCTTCGAGAGCATCGGTTCTCACACTTGATAAGTTTTTTAGTTTATAGCCTCATGATCGAGGACAACGAGCTTAAAACCTCCTTCGAGGATAGCCTACCAGGTCGAGGGCTCTGTTGCCCCACACTTAAGATTTAGATAGGTCCGCCTCCCTCAACTGACATATCCGACTGAGATGACACTTTGCACATCAATTTTATTTAAGAAAATTAACTCTTATTTAAAAGTTTTTAATGGTCTAAGTAATGATTTTGAATTTTTATGTATAAGATTGTTAAGTTAAGCAAATATACCAAGAAGAGGGAATTGGTAAAGTTCAGTCAAATGAAGGCAACCAAGTCAATTTCTTTTTTTTTTTTTTGAGAAACCAACCCAACACAAAACTCAACCAGAAAAATCCGAGATCACAATCGACATAAGAAAATCGGGGATATCACCGTCCCCTTCAAAGAACGAGGCCGAATTCCGAGCCAGCGTGTGAGCCGCCCTATTTCCATTCCTGCGCACATGGGATAGAGACCACGTCGGAATAAAGGCAAGCTCAATTTCTGAATGTGTAATTTCACTCTCTCTTCTCGTTTTCTTCGCATTCTCAAAGTGCATTGGTGATATAGAGCCGTTTCATGGTCAAATGAGAGTGGCATATCTGATAATTTCGTGGGAAACGAGGGCCTTGTCAAAGGATGACTCACATGGGGCAGTCGATAGGGACGAGGTGAATTGGCGAAACAAGAATGCACGTGACAATGGTCTAGTAAGCATGCATCAACAAATGATGGGCCCCGGACATGATTCCTCCACGCTTCTCATCGCGAGTGCCATGCACCCCCAACCGTTCAAAGCTCATCATATCGGCACGCGCCGCCGGCCGAGAGTTGGTCTTATTGCCCACGAAAATCAAAGCCCTAATTGGTGAAAACAAGCCCTCCTCACGGACATCATAGAAAGCCGCGCGGTATCAGCGCGTGAACAGTACATTATTCGCTGAGTTTGGCTGAAGTACACCAGTACACATGTTCTCACCAGCTTTCCTCCACTAAAAAGAAGACGCGCATCAGCCACAATCAAAACTTGTCGACGTGTCTGTTTTCTATTGGTTTGTCTGCTTTTGCAAGAATTTTGCTGCTACCATGGAATGTAACATAAAGCTTAATTTATGGTTAAGCTTTTAAGCTGAAAGTAATAAAGCCGATAAGTGATATGTTGGGGCTAAATGTGGGGTTAATAATAATGGTGTTGTGGGTCAAAGAGAGAGATTACTTGGAGGGCAGGGCTTTGACCAACAATTTGGAGCCACAACAGGACAAAAAAGCCATATGATGTGTTTGGCAAAAAGCAAGAGGCAAAGGTACTTTTCTCCGCGTTGTTGAGGTGTTTGGCAAAAAGAGGTTTATTCATTAGGGTTTTTGTGATGGGAAAAGTGATTTCGGGGGCCTTTTTATTTGTTAGGTGGTGAGTCGTTTTGCACTTCCACATGCAAAAGGATGAGGAGGGCCACACATCACCTATTGGGCTATGTTGATACTGATTGAACTGGGCTTACAACCCACAAGGGAAGGCTCTTAAGATAACATTGCTCTAAATAAATGAGACCATGAGAGGGACCTTGTTTTTTTGTACTGATTGTCTGTTTATCTTTAGGAATAATTGAGTTGGAGTACCCTGAAATTTATAAATAAAATTTTTATTTTTGAAAAATTATCCTAACAAACTCTGGGATTTATAAATATTTTATAATGTCAACTTTCTATCTACAAACGTTAGAGTTTGTAACGGAAGTAGTCAAATTTTTGTTTCGTTCTTTCTATTTTACCCTTTTGTTCAAAGTTTGAACAAATTTGACTAATTTTTTAGGACTTAAAATGCCTTCTGGGTCAAATCTGATTTTATTGTAACCCTTATTATTATCAAACATATCTACATATATCAGACCCAGAGGCCATTTTAGTTCTAAAAAATTAGTCAAATCTGTTCAAACTTTGACCAAAAGGGTAAAGTAGGAAGAATGAAATAATAATTTGACGGTTTTCGTTACAAACTCTAACGTTTGTAAACAGAAGGTTGGCATTGTAAAATATTTGCAAATCCTAGGGTTTGTTAGGTAATTTTTCAAAAATGAAGATTTTATTTATAATTTAGGCAAACTTCGAGTATCCCAGTGTAATTATCCCTTATCTTTATCAATAGATAATAGTGCTCTAAATAAATGAGACAATGAGAGGGACCTTGTTTTTTGCAGTGATTGTCTGTTTATCTTTATCAATTTTGTTTTTATTTTATTTTCATAAATACGGAATTTTGCTTATATATTTTTAGTTTGCCGAAATTCATGTCATTTGGCATATAAGTTGGATACATGTTTAACATAGTGTGAATCCATTTCCGTTTATGTATCATATTTACCTAGAGGTGTAAACGAACCCAGTTCGACTGATGTTTTGAGTTCGAACTCAATCTCAACTAAATTTATGTGAGCTCTCGAACTGGACGAATCTGCATTTTTGAGCTCGAGTTCAAATCAAAATAATGAAGCTCGAACTCGACTTATCAACTTGTTTAAAAGTTGAACTTAAGCTCATTTTCTTAATATATTACTAATTTTTAATAAAATTTATGAATAATATAATATTATTATTATTTTTCTAATATATAAATATTTAACCAATAAAAAGTATTAACTTTTTAATACAAATTTATTATTAATGCTATATTTTTGTTTATTGTTTATATATTTAAAAAATAAAAAATACTTACGAGTCGACTCGTGAATTTTCAAACACAACCTTTCAAACTTGAGTTGAGCTCAACCCAAATCGGCTCATTATGTTCATGAACTGATTTGACTCATATTGCACCCCTAGCCACCTATCTTGTCATTTACATATCAAAATAAGTAAATGAACAAATAAAGTCCATCTTATCCATCTGCTTCGAAAGTTTTTGTATCGAGAGAGACGGTCCATATGGAATGTATTTTTCCATTTGGCCCCCACCCTAATTATCTGTCGTGTCCGGTTTCTCTATTTGATCCAAGTCCAACTGTTGGGTCACCGACAAAAACAAACTATTGGTTTGCACATAGGAAGAATTTTGTGTAGAGCTACAAGGATCAATCTTGACTCTTGACTAGCGATAAACCCCAATTGAATGCTCATAAAATACAAGCTACTCGAAGTTTTGCCCAAGTCCCTTTGAGAATTAGACCCAATAAGATTGCCTTTTTCTACTGCTATTTCTTACGGTTGAATATTGACAGAACGCACTCAAACTGCACCGTGACTCATGAGCAAAAAGCAGAGCAGGCAGACGTAAAATCCAGTAGTGATTCTCAACTCATATACCTTTGATTTATTAGGATATTAGTTAAAGCTACAAAATTCAAAATGCCTTGAGTATGTACAGATTGCCACTTCAAAATTTAAACTTTTCAACAGCTGATGCTTCGCCATTTATGTCTGCGGTTCAAGAACCAAGGGATTGCCACAACCTCCACAATCCCCAAGTCAAATATCTGTGAATCACTTTACAGAAGGAGACAGAAAAGATAGGTTTTGCTGGCTTGGTCTTGGGGATCGTAATTCTAGGCTAGTCAAGTTCTAGAACAACTTTACCAGAAATGATCCTCTTATCCTTGGCTTCATGGGCCTCTCTCACTTGTGTAATTGGAAATGTCTTTTCCACAGGTACTCTCAGCCTCCCAGCCTCAGATAGCTGGCGAATTTCTTGTAATCCTTCAGGGTCAGCCCTCATGTAAGTCCAATGATATTCTGTACTTTTTGGACAGCAATAGTTAGTAGGATGAAACTGAAGACATTGGCAACAAATTTAAATCAAATATGAATATGCATGATAACTTCAAACCAATAACAAACTACTAAGCCATCAGTATGGGAAATTCAGGAAGCAAAACACATTATGGTTCACGATTTGGTGATAACAAAAATGCAATAAATTCGGTAGATAAGGAAAACAAGAGAATAAGATGTGGAAGGCTTTCATAGATTGATGTCTGATAAGAAGTTCATCGTGGATCTGAAGTCCATAGAAGAATAAGGTTTGTTTTCTAGCTCTGAAGCATGTCCTGATCATGCAATGGGAAACCATTCGCCAATAGCCAGAAATAGACAAACTAGTCATACTTAACGCACCTATTCCATGAGAATATCGATATTGCATTTGCTTCTTCAGTAAAGTTGCTGTTGACATAGGAAGGCCAATTACCATTCCATACCTATCAGTCAAGGATGCAGCCTCACCCTGGCAAAGACAACCAAGGTCATGCATCATGAAATAACCCAATGGAGAAAAAAAAAGAAAAAAAAAATGAAATAACCCAATGGATGGCCACTCTTGTGGGGAAAGATGAGCTTGATTCTCCCTTATACCTGCAATGTCATGTAATTCCCTCCTCTCTTCAAAAGATTGACACCTATCCTTTCAGTCTCGGGTACGCCTATCGTATCCAACACAGCATCAAAATATCCCTTTATGGATAATTCATAATCCTGAAATTTGAAGCATACAATAAACATATGAAAGAAAATATTTGAACAGAGCCAAGGAAGCAGTATTTTCAGTGAACGCACAAAACAGTAATATACTAAAGATATAATTCCATCACCACCTCAGTCGTGTAGTCAACGGCCTGCTCAGCACCAGCTGCCAAGATACGATCTACACTTTCAGACCCACATGTTGTAGAGACATGACAGCCAACAGCAACGGCAAGCTGAATTGCAGAAAAGCCTACAGCTCCCCCTCCACCCAACACTAACACCCTTTGTCTGTAAAGATGTAAATAAGATAGCATATTTAGAAAGAAAGTATGGATGCTTAGGTGTAATTGGAGATAATAATATCAAACTTCTTAGGATGTCATGTTAATTTACCTATCAACTATTACACTCAAACAGGAGTACAGGACCATGTCGTTCTCAAGAACACAAATTGAATTCAAGTAGCCAGTTTCTTGTTCTAGATACTTTAATGAAATAACCGATATAACACGTAGTTTACACAATAAATCAACACATCATTTGTCAGTATCCAATTTGCAAGCTTAAACATTCGCAACGACATAAACGATTGTATTTGTGAATGACTCACATATAAAATGCATATTTTTCTATTGTTGAATCACCCAATTGTGCTGTGTATGTTCTCAAGAGTATTTCATTCTGGAATCACCCCATGAAACACAAAAGCATACTAAGTACTTCAGCTTTTCAAGTGATCATTTACTAGTATCTATCGCACATCACTCTTTGACATCTAATTTAGAACAAGGTCAAAGAACATATTAATAATTCATAGAGATGGCCTCCAAACTGCTACTTATGTATTTTCTAATTTATCAAATTTCAAGAACCGAGACGACACAGTGACTCAAACGGACACAAATTGATTGGATCGGTCAATGCATTATTCATAGCATATCATCAGCCTTGAACCCATACAAGATTTAAATTTGGTACACTACCTAGCATGTCCTTTCCTTCATGCTTAAAAGCAAACTCAAGTCTTTAACAGAGAGTTCTTGAAGAGATGATTCATATTTTACCAATAGTACAACATACCCCTGTTTTATATTTGCTGTACTTCTCAAAGCACGCCAAGCAGTCAAGGCAGCAAAAGGGATAGCACTTGCTTCCTGTTGATTACACAAATATAAATGTTGTCACAATCCAGAAATGCAGCTCATTCAATGCTACCCACTTTGGTATACACCCAACTGATGTATGAATCATTGGGTTGAATCTGATGATGCCACAAGATAATGTCAAAATGGGAAATTATGACTTAATTAAATCTAATCTAATGATTTATACTTCAGTTGTGTATATATACAAGTGGATAACATCGAACCGAAAATGCAGCAGTATGTAGAAAGACAAAATGTAGGGCAGACCTTCGAAATGTATGATACATTTGAGATTGTTTTACTATAGATGCTGATATAACAAACTATGATATCGTTCAATATCAGGGCATGTCCAGATTATGCAGTTCAACAGTATAAGTAGCACTCAAACTCAATAAAGAAAAAGAAACACAATCATGAAACTTTGAATGTCAGATGGCCAGGTGCACTGTACAATACCTACCACATGGGATATTGATTCTGGCTTTGAGATAATTTCGTCTTCTGCAAGAATTGCATAGTCAACGTAAGTACCCCTCACTGCAGTAGGATGTAAAGCACCAAAAACTTCCTGCCCAACACCAAGCGAGCGTACAGAACTTCCAAGGGCTGCAACTTCACCACTAACATCACGGCCTAATATCAATGGCAAAAGTGGTTTGAACAGTGAGCGGCCATAGCCTTCGCGCATCTGAAAATGGTGAGGTTAAATGATGATGAGTTTACAGGAAGTACGCACTAATAACATCACATTACCGGATGGAATGCAAAAGTATTCAAATCAGTGAAATCACAATTGGATCTATAGTTATGAAGTTAGAAGCTCCTATCAAATCAAGAAGCCTACTCAACTGGCCTGCTTACGTGTGAAGGAAATAATGATGTAAAACAGAACGAGAGTCTTCCTGCATTCTGCAACTTTACCATTACTTCTTTGTACATGATCATACTAACTAGCACTGGTATCATACAAGCAACATCATTAACAAATGTTATTTCTGGCTTAAACTTGCTTTAGTGCCTAAAACAATCTTTTACTCATAAAGTCTGAGCACTTATATTTCTGAAGACATAAGTTTTCACTTCAATAAAAGAATCATTTGTAAACTGGAGTAAACTGAGAAGAGTAAAACACCTTCTGCAACTCGGAATTATATGAATTCCCAGTGACAACAAAAGGATCATGCCTAGGCCACATAGTCCATTCTTATTTTGTAATCTACAGATATTAATTTCATCAAAAACTTTGTTCTTTCACTTTGAAATATTGATTGTTACTTTCTCTCTCATACTTGACCTTTATGCATCACAGCAATTGAAGTCCTGATGTCATAAAAGAAGAAGGTTAATATCTTAACAGGAGATGGCCTTAGTATTTTTCATGAGAAATCTTTTCAAGAGAGTAGGATTTTATGTTTACGAAGCTTTAATTATGGTCTTAACGCTATTTTCTCTATGAGGGAACCAGCTTACGATATCTTGCAATGACACTGAAATCCTAAGGATAGTTCAGAACTCAAAGCTTTTAAGCCCTCGTTGTTCTAAAATTGATTAAGTTTCTTTCAGTATCTTGCAGCGAGTGAAATAAACGAACCTACCTACACCAGATTACAGAACAATCATCTCCAAATAAGCGTCAAACACTAAAATCAGAAACCACAGTAAGCAAAGAAATAGACAGCAGCAAACAGTACGATTCATAACCATAAAGTATTCCAATAAATGAAAAACACTTCTCCTATTTTCAATCAGACATATGAAATTCAATCCCCTAAATTCGTTCGGAAATTGAGATTGAAATAACCACAACGTGCGAACACGAAACCTACTCTGCAGTCGAGCGGATTGACGGAGACGGCGCGAGCGCGGACAAGGACCTCATTAGGCTTGAGATCAGGCACAGTCACATTGTCTCGAAGCTCCAGCACATCCGGTCCGCCGAACCGCGGCAACAGCACCGCCCTACAGCTCGTCACCAAGCTCCTCCGTACCTCATTAAACCCCACTTTGGCCAAAGCAAATGAGTTGCGCGATCCATTTCCGATCACCACCGCCGCTTGGTTACCTCTCCGCAACAGCCAGCGCATGCTTTGAGATACAAATTGAACGGAATGCGACTGCTACTGACACTTCATTAATGGAGTTTTAGCTATAGAAAGCTATTGAAATGAAATCGCAGTGCAAATTCAGAGTACAGAAACCACGTGTGGGTGATTCTGTCCGCGGAAAGGGTTTTTGGCGTCGTGGACATCCTTCAAGCTGCAAATTAACCGAGCCTGGGGCTATTTATAGTTCACCACATGCTCTATTCATTTTCCCATTTTCTTCTTTTTCTTTTTTTTGGTTTTTATTTAATTTTATTTTTCCTGGCAAAATTTGGGTGTGTTTCTTTTTCATTACGCAAAAGGATTTTAGGTTCTGTAAGTTTTAGAGGAAGTGCTACAAATCAAACAAATCATTTGTCCCTTGACTAACTAACTATTGTCATTATGAAATATTATCACCAATGACCCAAAAAAACAAGGGGATTCTACGGAAAATATTGTGTAGTAACTGAAGGAACGTTAGTCTTATCTCAGCATATTTTAATCTACGCCATTTGGTGTTTGGCGCTAGATGCATTTAAGTATTTTCCAAAATGGAGAAGATCAAAACTTGATATAAACCAAGACGGGCGTCCCCCGACATTCATTGAATAATTACTTATTAAACTACATGTAAATTATGTATTGGTATAATAATTTAGTATGTTACAACGCTGTATCTTCAACGAAGAATTCACAATTCAGGTAACGCATGCCCATTCAGGTACCATTGAATTTCGCAGCAAGACAAGTAGGTGTAAAGAATGAGTAAAATCTTGTTCTCCGAGTACCAGAAAGAGTAAATTAACTGGCATTTCACATATAACATCACACGGTTCTCAATCTCAGCCCAATGAATTCAGTAAAGCAGTGAGTACATATCAAGCCCTGTCCCTTCAAAATCTTGAATGCGTGCCTGTATTTCTAGGTACTTCTTTATACAAAGAACATCAGTATACTTTGCCCATAAACTTCCAAGTTACAATTAATCAAAAATCAGCCATCGTGTGCCCACAATCATAATTTCAGGACTTCTGCAACGTTTCAGCATTAACTTGTGATGGTGGTAACTTAGGTTCACCGGCTACAGGAACATTGGCATGAGTAACAACATTAACTTGTGATGCTGGTAACTTGGGTTCTCCGGCTACAGGAACACTGGCATGAGGAAAGGCATTAACTTGTGATGGCGGTAATTTAGGTTCACCCGCTACAGGAAGGTTGGCATGAGGAACAGCATTAACTTGTGATGGTGGCAATTTAGGTTCACGGGCTACAGGAACATGGGCATGAGGAACGGTATTCATGGCTCCAGATTCAACACGCTCCTCAGGCTTGGGCTGCTTTTGTGTTGCCTCACCTGTAGCATGGACTTTCAACGCACTCCCAGCTAGAGGATCTGCAGCAGTTTTCTGTGGATTCACATTGGTAGACTCAGCTTGAAGTTGCTGCAATCGGTAATCAGTTTCAGGTCGCCGGCAAATCTTCCTGAGTGGAACTATTTCCTACAAGGAGAGACAGGGAAGGTGGGCCCCAGTCAAAAGTTGAAAACAGTCATGGATCAAATTATGCAATTATAGTAGCTATACCAGATAGCAACCAAGAGGGCAATTCTTACATGGTCAAGAGTTGGGTCCCAACGATGCACCGTGAGGTCAAAATTATGTCACATTTTACATGATTTTAATAAAAAATACTTTACGTAAGATGTGACATGATCTTGACTGCTTGATGCATGAGTGGATCCGAATACCTAGTCCATACAAGAATTTCCCAATCAAGAAGCCTATGCATCTAGAGATAAGAAAATTGTATACCTCAGATTGGTCATGATCATATCGCACAAGAAACCTACAACGACAACCTCTTACGTCATGCCTCCGCCTTTGTGCATCTAGAACATGGGCATCAAAGTATAGGGCCTGCTCTTTGCCTTCCTACAAGATAATTCCAAAGATGTTTTAAAAAAAAAAATGCTAAACAATAACTATCATGAACTGTGAACTGCAATTGTTTCGATTATGAGTTTTTAATGCTTCAAACAGGTGCACCTGAAAGCATAGTATCAAATCACCAGGTAGAACTGCTACACATTCTGATGATTCACATGGGAGTGATCGTTGCCTCACGTGCCTGCGAATGTTGACCCATTCATCCTCTTCTGGTCCAAAACCAGCAAAGCGAACCAAAGCTTCCTGAGATGGCCAATCTTTACATCGTCATAACTAGTCTTAAACTCATTACTATAAATGATTTTATACAAATAGAACAGTTCTTATTAAAACACAATCTATAACAAAAGAGATCTCTATAAAGACTGACATGACAGGCATCATAATTATAGCATAAATTCAACAACCCATTCAATTTAACGTAATTGTGAAAAGAAAACAAAAAGGGAGACCTATGGAGAAGTCATAGATGGAGAATTTAAGAACTTGGAGATATTTATGTCATTGCTTCCATAAGAAAATGAATTGAAATTAGTAGAAAGTCATATAATTATCTATAAAAATTAAATGATGAGGCCTTTGGGGTTCTTTCCCTTCTATATTATACAGATACATTGAAAGGATAGAGGGAATGCGTCAATTATGCATTTAATGAAGACACAATTCCGTTAAGTTCAATTACAAATCAATCATGAGGTTATCTTCTAATATAAAAAAATTCAAATGATTTTACATGAAATACAACCCTGTGGCATGGAAAACGGATCTCAATATTTTTCATAAGCAAAAAAGTTGGGACTGATAGATTACCAAACATACAATACAAGAATCAGAAAGATAGATATCCAGTTTGGACAAGGGATCCACAAAAGATATGAGAAACAGACAGATAGGCCGTAGGCATTCAGATGCTGACAATCTCCTCAGTAGGAGACAGGAAAACCAGCTGACATACCAGAAAAAGGGTGCCAGGGGAAACATAATAAACAATACCCATGACCCAATGGCTAGCAAAGTAAAATAAGACAATCCAATTAGTCAAAACCTCTCTTCTGTGAACCGTAAAAAGGGTGATTAAACCTCAAGAATTACCGGATCTCCAGTCTCTAATGATCTGTGTGACAGGAATAATGTAACATCGTACCTGACAATACAAAAAACATTTGCTCAGCTTTGCATGTTCACCTATGGGAACTAGCAGCCATCTCTAACAAGGAAATGAACATTAAACCATATAATCAAAGATGTGTCCCAAGAGACAAACCATGCACCGTCACGAGCAGATTTAGCTTCAAACTCCATCTGAGAATTATCCGAAGTATTCCTGGCTGCATTTGGTGCTGCAGATAAGGAAATCATGAGGAGTGATGAAAAGATACAGTGTAACATCACCTTAACTGCGTTGCAAAAATAAGAAGCCAGATAAGAAAAAAAAAATGTACCAAGAAGAAGTACAAGCATTTGCAGGTAAAGGCCACTGAAGGTTGCAGCCTCAAGAAGGATAAAAGAAGAAGATGTAAAAATCTGTGCAACATTTCACTAAAACTTGCAAAGCCAGCAAAAGTCCCGTGAAGGTTGCAGCCTATAGGGCACGTAACTTGCGAGAGTTTTGACACTAGCAGTTACTAACTTTATTATATTATGTATCATTATGTTATGGTCAGAGCAACACAATCTAACAAGTGATTATTTCATACCATCGGCAGAAACTTTTGACAACTTTTATAAATCTGAAGAAACTATGTATTATCTTCTAAGACTTAACCCAGATTGCAGAATCCCAAGTAGCTGGTAAAGCAGCAAACAACTCAAACATCCAAATGCAACTATTTTGCACATGTGATAAAGAATCCTATTGACTGAATTATCAATCTCTATGATAACAATCAGCTTCCAAACTACTAATCACATGCTCCATAATCCTGTTTCACGGGACCTATTTGTATTTTGGTCGTCGAATAGATAAAGTCAAACAGCAAAAATCTTAATGAGGTGAGGAGAAAAAATTGAGAAAGAACCATAACATGGTCAAACAGATGGAAGAAAAAGGAGTAGCTCTTTGGTCAAGATACAAGCACTTCAGATTTAGGAATAAAGCTGACCCCACATACAGAAAGCAAAAAATGCAAGCTAGCATGTTAATGCATAAACGGTATGGAAGAGGGAGAAGGAGGTGTTGGGTTGGAGGGTAACAGGATGCAATGTATACTAGCATAACTTCCACAAGTAATGAGGCTATTTCCATGTCAAAAAGTTGATAAGAATAAGAGCAAGAAAGCGTAGCAGAAGTTAGACAACTCTACCGGATGGAGCAGGGAGAGGCTGAGAGACTTGAGGCACACTTCTCGCCGTAACTGGATGAGAACATGATACAAATTAGAGCCATATAGAAGGACGATAACAAATACCCAATTACTTAATAAAGCTTTCTGAACATGCGATGCATTTGACATTACTTGAGGGAGGAGCAGGCTGAGGTTGAGGAGCCTGAGGTGCACTTCTGACTGTAGCTTGATCATCTCGAGGCATTTGAGACACATTTACCTGACCAGGAGCAGGGGAAGGGGCAGGAGCCTTAGCGGCCCTTGCTCTGAGAGCATATCTCCTATTTTGGAACCAGTTCCACACCTGTCGCATGTATTATATAAAACTATTAATAGCATGTTATGGATATTGAAAGCACATGCACAAGGAGAAGCCCATTACTTGTTTCCCTGAAACTTCCACCTTTCCAGCTCTTTCAGCAGTAGCACTACATTAACAGAAATCATGCAACTGTTAAGACACTCACAAGGCAAACATAACTTGAAGTAAATGAATTTGCAGGTATAGTAAATCAACTTCTTACCTAAACCTCTGAGCAAGAGCATCGAGTATTTCACGTGCCGGAACTGCATAATTGTGCGCTTGCAGAATAGCCTCCATCTCACCAACCTTTAATATAAAAAAATTTAGACTACAAGTTCTAGTTGTTCCTTCCGAACAATGTTAACTCTTCAATGCGAAAAACAAAAAAGTTAACACTTTAAATGCACGGAGTAAGTTATGCTAGGAACTATTCTGCAGAAATAAAATCAGAATTAGTATCCAATTTAAGTTGTGTTCATGTGGGATATCAAATAATTTTGAGAAGTTGTTTGAAGCTTATACAGATCACATATATTGTTCTCCTTTAGCATCTAATACACCCGGTTTGCCAGCCATAGACCAATACGGCAAATTTTCTTTCATGGTAAAGTCTTATAGCAAAAAGGAGATTGTCAACAAGAAACCACTGGCTAATGTAAAGCAGGCACTATCACAACCTTCTGAATACCAGCGCTACCACGGTAGTCGGAAAAACTTCCAAAACTTCCAGCAAATTATTTGACAAGAAACTTGAATAAAAGGACTTTCAGAAAAACAAGGGCGGAAATTCCATGAACCATGCTCTCCTACCCAGAACGCGGTGGAAAAGGGCTTTTACTACTAAACTAAAATCACAAAATTTGCTAGATAAGACGAGAACTATTTACTCTAGGAGATGGTACAGAAAATTTGCTAATCCCTACGCGTACTCTCGCCAAGTGTGTGTGATTATTGAGAGAGAGAGAGAGTTAACCTCTGTAGGGTTAAAGCGGAAAGAGGGGCCTCCGTTGCTCGGCGGCCGACCCATGGGCTGCTTCCGCCGTGAATTCTAATTCGAATTACTCGTAATTCAATTTCTCAAATCCGAAACGGTTAGCCCGGCGCCGGAGTAACTGTTAGAAGTCGAGCGGTAAACCGAAGCCGGGGTGTCTCTTCTGAAAAATATCACGTGTTATAACTTATAAATGCCCAACAGCCCAAGTTGGAGGGCCTAAAATATTTACTCCCTCTATTTTATAATTTATAAACTTTATTGCTACTGTTGATCTATATTTATAGTATTCTACTAACTAATTATTTGTTTTTTAATTTTATTATTCTTCTGAATAATTAATTTTTTGTTAATTTAACTAAATAATAAAACAAATATAAAAAATTGAACGTAAAATTGATACTAGCTCAGTTTCATATTGTTAATTATTAATAGTTTAAGGCTATTTCACACAAATTAAGAAAAAATTAATAATATTCTTTATTTAATAAATTTGACCTTACTAATGACTCATTGAATAGTTTTGAGGCTATATAAATAGTATTTTCACAAACATTTTGAAACAAAAAATATATATATATGCTAAAGCAATTAATAATACGGAATGGATAGAATGATCCCTTCAAACGCACAGATAAAATATATTAAGGTTGCGTTTGCTTGTTGAGATTATTGAATAGGTTTTGCTATGTAAGATTAATCTTTTAGACCAACTGAAACAATTCTTTGAAATCTTGTTTGCTGTACACAACAACCTCACATAAGTTGCAATGAAATAGTAATTTTACAATATTGTCCTTGTGAATTTGTATGTTAAAAAATAATTTAAGCTGTTTCAAATAAACATTTACCCTCCGTTTGGTTCTTGGATTTTGGTAAGAAAAATAGAAAGAAAAATTTTTTATTTACTTCAAATAATAATACTCTATGCATTCATTTTTTATCCTTTTCATTTTTCTCCCACTTTTCCTCAACAAAATCTTTGTTCCAAACATAGCTTTACACTACTTATCAATTTAAATTAATGGTCATACGTTTAAAAGATAATTAAAGTATCATCTGTGTTTATATATTTGAATAGTTTTTATTTTTAATATTTAAATAAAGGGCAAACCAAATAATTAGATAATATATTCCTTTAATACATTTTAAGTCTTACAATTAAAAATAAAGCAAAAAATAATGATGAACTTTTAATATTCATTTAAATTAATTCTCAATTAACCAGTAAACGATAATGATAAAGAAACTGATGCAAAATTATGGGAATAAAAATAAAAATAAAAATAAATAAAAAGAAAACAAAAGATATTCATTTAAATCAAAAGAAAACAAAAGAATACATTTTAGTTTCTGCAAATTGTTAGTTTATGAAATTGAAAGTAATTATATTTCTTTAACAGTTATATTTGATGGTAATATAAAACATCCAGCTGGCGTGTCCAACCGAGTAATACTGAGCAAAAAGAGGTACTTACAAAATCGGAGAAAGATTGTTGTTACACACCCATATTAAGCTGCTATTCCCACATCTTAAACAGTGCATAAACCTTAACTATAGTGGGTTTACAAACATATATACACAACTGTCTGGTCCTGGATGTGGGATTTTGGACCTTAAGCCATCAAAAAGATCAAATTGGACGACATGCCATCGATTACAAAGCTATTTGCAAAGGGAGCTGGAACTTCAAGCATCTGTCCTATGCATCTTCATCTTCCAGGTTATTGACACTTTCACACTCGTCGATCCATTCACTGTATCTGTATTGTAGGCAAAGAATTTCATGATTTAGAACTAGAGTGGGGGAAATCAGAAACTTATGAATATATATGAAAACGATTCATTCTTCACTTACATGTCTATTGGCTCGGTCAAAGCTGCAGATAAATTTAAAAGACAAGGTTAGTTCACATTTATCCAATTACAAAAAAATGAAATGATGCGTGTCGTTACCATATAAAATATCTTATGAAAGTGACCTGATGCCTTCAACTATGTATATAAATGGAACATACCTGTTACATTGGTGCTAAAGCTTTCTTGGCAAATCCTGCATGAAGCCTCGCCGATCAAGTTCTTCATATCACTGAAACAGAAAATACCGTTAATGTTAACTACAGACAAGCATGCACAAAAAGGATAAGACAGTAAAAGCTATCAATAAGAGGCAAGGTTAAAATTGAGCACATCTGGGCTGAAAATTTTTACTTAGTACTGTCATTTATTGTCACCCACTACACTCAAACAAGTGCAGGGACGAACTTGTGTAAGTGTCCAATTGAGGCAACACACCCTATGCATCTAGGATGAACTTTTTCGTCTAATTGTCATTCCTCCTCTAACAGATATATATAAAGAATGTATCTCAAATTTACTGAATCAGTTATACGCAGCATACCACTGATATACACAACAAGCACTTCTCTCTTAAAATTTTTTACCAATCATTTTATTTGGACTAGAACCAAGGAATTTCTCATATTCAGCACATACAAACCAACAATCTGGACAATTAGATTATTTGTGCATTGACTTGTGTCGTAATCAGACTAGATAAAGGGAAAGGAGATATAACTATGAAGATCACTCACATGCGGCATTCCACACCGGTCCCATGGTTACAGAAGGGACAGCTGAAGACAGTGTCAAGTTTGTCCATTCGCTTCTTAGGTGGTGGCTTCGCCCTTGACTTCCTCTTACCCATGCTGAATTACAATCGTTTAGATCCGTCAATATGACAAAATATTAGGGACTCAAGTAAAAGCCAGCAGAACGATAAGTTAAAGGCAAACAGGACCAATTAGAACATAAATGACATATTCAGACACAAGAAAAATCTCACTTATACCAGTGTAAGTAGAAAACTAAACTCACCCCTTACAATGTTTTGGGAATGATCAACATGATGAAATTTGAAATTTAAATTACCATCACGTGAAAATAAAAGAACAAAATTTTCTAGTAAAGATGGCACTCGAAGCAGAACCTTTTCTTACAAATTCTAGAAAGTTCTAAGTTCTAACTCCCCACAGGTTCTGCAGCATAAAATTGCAGCCCAAATGGAATGCAGCAGTTGTTCAAGTATGTAATTCCTTTATCAGATTTCTAACATAGAAGCCTCAATAATAGCCTATAAACTTAAACTAATTTGTATGATCTCTAAGTCATCAAATAATTTGATAATTTCTAAAACAACAATCTGGGTTTGATTAGTTGATCACAGCACTGTCATACTTTTAAACCAAACACTTTCATCAAAAGTGATAGCCACGGTTCAAGCATCGTAAAAAGAACACAGGCAAGTGAAACCTATTAGAGTATAACAGAGACGGAAAAGAACAGCAACCATTTTTCTCCATAACAAATTAAGGGTTATGTTCAGGAAAACTTAAGAGAAATTCAGTGAAGACTAAAAAAAGTACAATGCCTATAAAAAGAAGTTTTAGGGGACAGGACACGAAATTTAATTGACCACAGGTAATCCCTAAATCCTTAAACCCATACACTGAAAAAGGTATGGATGATCGAAATTGAAGCTCCGACTTTCAAGAAGCTTCTTGAACTTGTAGCATACCATTTCATTGAAATTACAAATGCAAATCAAAGAAACCCTAGAAAGCAAGTTTGAGATAAACCCTAATCCATTCGATCACAATGGTAAAGATAAACACACAATCAAATTATTTCCGCAGATGAACATAAAAACTGAAAAGAAGAAGGAAACAGAAACTATAGACGCATGTATACACATATATATATGTATGTATGTATATGTATGTAAGTAAAGAAATGACAATTAACGAGGAAATACGAAGCTTACCTCGAGAGAGCTTGGATCAAAGACCGTTACAAGGCTCCCAGCAGGTCTAGAGGAGAGACAGAAGACTTCGCGCGCACACACACACACGCACATATAATATATATAATATGAGCTAATAAAACTTTGCCACTCGAATGGCGACACATATTACTGCACCGGCCAACTTTTTGATCAAAAAAATGCAATTACATTGCATAAAAAAAATACAAATTTTAATTAGTAATTTATAATTCTTAAAATTTGAAGTTGCAAAACATAAAATTACCCATAATTTGGATGATAAATTATAATTAACTCATATATCTATATATATAATATATGTATAAATTTATTTTGTGAGACAAACGCGAAGTTGGACGCGCGTGGTGGTTTGAACTTTTTCCGGACCTCCAATTTTGCCCCTAATCCGTATCTGAGAGTTGTCAAAATTATAGTCCAGATTCCAGAACAAACACAAATTTTATCGCTCGAACATGTCCGCGCACTTTAGTTTTGTCCTCCAAATATTCAGACGCAGTGCTACTTTAGACCAAGAAAATAAACACCTTTATATATATATATATATATATATATATAATTTTACCCCTTTTTTATCTGATAGATAATATATTAAAAGATAAATTTATGATTCGTTTGGTTTTCTAAATAGGTCAAGATTTAAATTTGCTTTTTCTAAACAGGTCGAGATTTGACATCTGCGTATTGACTAATTTATTGATTGGTTTCATACACTAATTCATACAAGTCATGGCCTAATCTAAGCCGATCCGTCACTACACCCACGATATCTAGAGATTCCCATCTCGGGAGGGGGGTAGGATTGAATTTAATCTTGCCAAGATTAGTTAGCTGTCAATTAATTTTACTTTTCAATTCTCAATTTTGGTTTGCACAAGGAGACACATTTTGAGGTTAAATACGTAATTTTCATTGTTATTCTCGTCCAATCCTACGCAATGTGTGAAATGAAACAACTAAGGAAACGTTTGGTTTTCCCAATTAACTAATTGCATCTTATTATGAGATTGAAAATTATGTGCAATTATCCTAGATAAATTCTCATGTTTGGTATGTATGATGATATGGTGGGATGAGATTATTCGTAATCATGTTAACATGCTTGGTTTTAAAGATTATGTGATTTAATCTATCAATAAGGTTGCAATTTACATGAATACCCCCAAATGACATAGCAAATGGCAGCTTACATATGCCCCCTTGTGCTGCTATGAAGTTACAATTGCCGCCCACATCAGTCAAATGGAAATTACACCAACCTCCCTTTCCAGAATTTCCCCCTTACATCTGCCCCCTGAGCTGCTCTAAAGTTACATTTGTCCCCCTCTTTTAAACTTGAAATTCGTCACCGGCATCATATCTAGTGAAAACCAATTAGAACCTATCTTTTATCCCAACACAACTTAGCAGCTCATTTAGCAAACTGGTACATAGCCTAGTTACAAACATCATGCGTGCTGTGCGTAACACAGGACGAATTGTTGTCTGCACAATTCACCAAACAAGCATAGATATTTTTTGAATCTTTTGATGAGGTAGGCACCTTAACAAACATGTAAACAACTTTCGCTAGGTATATTTGTTTTGAATTCACTCCTTGTGGCAATTCTACTTTCTGTAGCCATTGCGGATAAAGAGACGAGGGCAAGTGGTTTATGTAGGACCCCCTTGGTCATCATTCTCCCCATATAATAGAATGATAGATAAACTAATTGTCTTGACAGGATTGTGCTTGTAATGTACTGGAGATGCACGGCAGGCTAAATGGCAGATTTGATCCACTTCTAGCAAAATGTTTTCCTTTTGTCTCGTGAAAAAGTTTTTTGAACAATCGATCAAATGGTCAACCAAATGGCTCGCCACAAAACAAGCTCCGCCCATGACCAAAACTCTCAAACATTTGCTTTTCATCATAGAAGATATTCAATTTCATCTTGATAAGGTTGAGGAATAAATCTATTTCAATATTTCAAACGGAAGAAACCAAAACATAATTTAGAGGAAATTATCTGGATTCAAATTTTTCATAGAGATAAAAGTTTGAGATGGACCATTCCATTAATCCCATGTAAATTTCCAAATTTTTTGTTTTCCTAAAGGTTTCTTTGGTACAATCACTCTCTGTATAAAAAAGTGAACTTTTTACAGCAAAGAGATTCCTATGAAATGGTGAGAATTCTGCTTTGGTTTATTGCAAAAATGCAATAGTGTGAGAAGAAGAGTAAAAAACGGGTAGTTCTTGATATTTCACAAAAAAAAAGCACAAAAATATTTCATCCTCTTCCACAAAAATTACCTTAATTGCTAATCCCGTAAAGCACACTCATTGGTTTTCATGAATTTATCGATTTGCTGGAAACTTGATCAACAACATCTCAATCATTCATTCCTCCCAACTTTTTAACCAATCCCTCTACCTACTGCAGGAAAACAAAACGATTCCAAAGAAAACAATCATAGCCCATTCCCAAAATGCAGTTATCGTGTTCCATATTTATTTACACACACTTAAACGTATTAAAACACACACAATCGAATTGAGTCTCCAAACTCCTTTAAATCCCAAAATCAAGTATAGTTTTACCATGCCCATGTAACAAGGAACAAAAGGGTTGGTTGACAAGGCAGATCGGTAAGAAGTAGGAGGCACGATGATGGTTTCCAGCGAATCAACAGTCGATTTCCTCAGCCCTCAGTCACCGCCCTGGCAAAGACTCAGAAAACTGATATCCACAACAATTTGAAAGCACATCTCAACTACATGGGCAGAAAGGTAAAATCACAAGCCAGGAAAATTCAATCTCAGTGCTGCGATTTGCAATCACAGCCCCCTGGTGTGATTCACATCGTGAGATTGGAGAGGTTTAGTGGCGGGTCACCACGATTAGCCACGAAACCCGGTTCATAAATCTTGGGAACCAAACAATATATTATATGCAATGAAAGTCCCAAATTGTGGTTAATCTTATAAACCAAACGCTTCCTAATTGTAATTGATGGAGAAACATGAAATTCATGTTATCTAACATACCAAACAAGCCAAATAATTGGGTTATAACTCAGTTGATCATGAGTCACAAGACAAGACACAATTATCACATCTAGAAAATCAAACGAAAGACAAAATCCAATTATAACATCCCGAAATACTAAAGAGAAACATTGTGTCATGAAAATTAAATTGTCACAATTGACAATTCGCATCATCCCTAATATTATAACAACTTGTTGACACCAAAAATCTTGTAACAGAAGACGCGGTGTAAATATAATTAGTAAAATAACCCCAGAAAATTATAAAGTGTTTGACATATATAAACCCTACATGTCTTCATGTGCTTTTGCCGCGATTTTTAGTGACATTTAACATGAAAAATTGAGTTGGATCAAATCTATAGGTTGGAGCAATACTTATACTTGAGTCCGATGCACAACTTGTTGTTCAAGATTTTCATTTTACAACCTTTCCAAGGGTCAGAGTTAGGCTTGGTGGTAGATGATTGTTGATTTCTCAGTCAGGATTTGAGTTTAATGCATTTTGGTTTTGTTAGGAGATCTGCGAATCTGGCTGCGCATTTGTTAGCTAGGCGGTCGGGTTCTATGTCAGGTCATGTTCATTGGTCTATTTGTCCTACGTTTCTGTCCGAGACGTTGGCAGCGATTGTAGACTATCATTAATAATATTATTTGTTTACTTCAAACAAAAACATGAAAAAATAATTTCTTACCCTTATTGCATTGAAAATAGTCAACATGAATAACCTTTTGAATAGGGTTAACTACGTTTTAGTCTATGATCTTTGACCATTCGGTAATTTTGGTATTTCACATTTAAATGTTTTTAATTTTGGTCCCTAACGTTACAATCTGTTACTCAGAGGGTGTTTGGCTAAGCTTATTTTAAAGATCTCATAAGCTCGTATAGCTTATAAAATATTTTTAGAGCTTATAATCTTATATATCTTATTTCAATAATAAGTTGTCAAAGTATTTGGATAAAATAAGATCTTGTAACTTATAAAATTTTTTTTGAACTTATAAGTTGTGATTTTGTTTGGTAAAAATGAGAGCTTATATTTTATTTTAAATCTAATGATAATAAAAAATAATAATGTAAAATTATTTTATGTAAATAAATATTTTTAGAGATAGTGGAAATGTTACATTGAAAAAAAAATGAAGATATTTATGTTATTTCATATTTTGGTGTTAGACAGCTTATAAGCTGTTTTAAAAAATAGTTGAGGGTACCTTACTTTTTTTTTTGGAGCTTATAAGCTCCTAACAACTTATTTTTGGAGCTTATAAGCTCCTTTACTTAAAAAATTACCAAACAAATTTTAGGAGCTTGTAAGCTCTCGAACATCTTATAAGATGTTTTGAAGAGCTTATAAGCTTAGCCAAACACTCTCTCAATGTCGTCATTCCGTTAACTTTTCCGTTAAAAATCCTAATATTATTTACAATTTGCCTCTTACAAAATAGAAAAATATCAAAATATCCCCCAAATAAAAGAAAGAGCTAAAAATACCCCATTTGAATATTTAGTCACAACAAAATAAATTTTATAAGCAATTGGATTCAAACCCGGGTTGATAAGTAGAGAGCAACTTAAACTTGTTTCCTCAACAATTCGAGCATACTCAATTTATTTGGCAAAGTGTGTTATACATAATAGTATACAATTTGATATTGTTTAAGTTCAATTTTTAAACTTTATTTTTCTAATTTTGATATTTTGCCTTTACTTTTTTAAATATATCGATAAAAAAATAAAATAAATTATTTTTTAATATAAAGGGACAAAATTAATTTTTGTAACTATATTGAAATTTTTATTTATTTATTTATAAGTATGTGAAACGGGTTATTAAATTTTTTTCAATATACAGAAAAATTTATGAAATAAATTAATCTTTAATCTTTTGAAATCTTTAATTTAGATTTTCATAGCTTATATCTACTTTTGATATTTTACTTTCATTTTTTTTTCAAATATATCAAACAAATGGACAAAATTGTAAAATAAACAATTTTTTTTTAATTCACGAGTATATACATTGAAGGTATTTTGAAAATTGAACTTAAACAATGTCAAAAAAATATACTATTATATGTAGCACACCTTGCAAGATAAATTGAGTGTGCTCAAATGGTTAAGGAAGCAAGCTTAAGTTCTTTTCAGCTCATCAACCCGGATTTGATTCTTTGATTCTTATTGCTTACAAAATTTATTTTGTTGTGACTAAATATTTCAAAGGGGGTTTGTTTAGCTCTCTCTTTTATTTGGGGGACTTTTTGGTATTTTTCTATTTTGTAAGGGGTAAATTGTAAATAATATTAGAATTTTGAACGGAAAAATTAAAGGAAGTACGATATTGAGTAACAGCTTGTAACGTTAGGGACCAACATTAAAAACGTCTAACCGTGAAAGACCAAAATTATTAAGGTCAAAGGTCTTAACGGAAGTACGATATTGAATAACAGATTGTAACGTAAGGGATCAAAATTGAAAAACGTCTAAATGTGAAAGACCAAAATTATTAAATGGTCAAAGGTTATGGACTAAAAACATAATTAACCCTTTTGATTATCATAATTAACAATGAAAACTTTATGTTTTTAAAAATTATCCTATAAAACCGTCGGATAATATACATTGGTAGACGTAGATCACAGAACCCTATCAATACGACAGCAAATATGTCAGCACATTTGTCATTTTCTGTCCTACCTAAAGATCAAAATGGACAGCGAGCTAATTAGAAAAGTCATGGGGCTTTGAGCGTTAACTTAAAAAACTAGAGCGTTTATGAGTATTTAACTCCTTTACTTTTTTGTCACTAATATTACATTTTTCCAGCAGTGCCATTAAAGTTACTTCATGTCTATTTAAGTGATGAACATGTGGCATAATGAAAGAAAGGGAAAATAAATATTTTACCCCCAAAATATGATTGTTTCTACATTTTCAATATTAAATTATTTTTTGTTATACTTCACCTTACAAATACATAAAATGTTCAATCTAGTCCTTAAATTCTTTTTTAAATGAAAAAAGTTTTCGGGAATCGATGAATCGTGACAATGTGGTGGTTTCAAATGTAAAATTAGCTCACAATGGATTCTTATATTTGATACATTTTTTGAAGATTTTACTTGGGATGATAACTCTAGCAATGGAGTAGAGGAGTCTCATAGAGGGTGGCGATGTGATAGTTCAAAAAAAATTTTGGGTGGAAAGTGAACTAAATGACAAAAGACATCCCATATAATTTGTATGCTAAAGTATAATAAAAGACTAACTTAATGATCAAAAGTGTAGAAAAGAAATTGATTTGAAAACAAAGTATTTTATCCCAAAAAGAAGTAGCATATTATTGACCTGATTCCTTTTTATAGGATATTACTATTACTATTATTACTATTATTAATAGTGATTCAAATTTAGAAGGGTAAAATACGTATTAAATTGTAGATGACAATGCTCTATGGTAATATTTGTGGTATAAAATGAAATTACTTCGTAAAAGTTGATAGAAGAACAAAATTGATTGAGAAATTTTGTTAGGCTTAATGAAACGCATCTTTTGGAAGTCGAGTTGACTGCTATGGCTGTAGGAAAATTATCTTTTGAACATTTTTATTAATATTTACAAGAATATTGTAAATCTAAAAGTTGTATTTATAATTTATAAAACAAAAGGGATTAATTTATAATTACGTCATATTTTAAGAGGTGTATAGGTAATTTGTCCTATTAAAAAAAAAAAAGAAAGAACAAAACTCGGTAATTGGGGAGAACAAAAAAAATCATGAAATGAAGGTGGTCTTTCAATGTACAGAGAAACAAGGCAATGTGCCATTTAATTGTGCAAGACTCGAAATTATGGCTGGTGGGCTTAAAATCTTGAATAGGCGACACCAAGATTGAAAACTCTAAATTTTGCCAGCGAAATTTTTGAACAAAGTCCACTTTCGATTACAACTTGAAGCCAACCGAAATGCAATTCTAACTCCAGTATTAAGCTCAGATCAATATGGAACTTAATGATACTAGCTAGATCCCCATGTAATACTATTTTTTTTTTTGAAAAGAATCGTATGAATTCAGTTTTGGGATCTATATATCATTAAATGATTCAAATCATAACATACACAATTTTTTTTTTAAAAATTATTTCTATACAAAACAAGACACAATTTTGTGAAGCCCTAGACTAAATTCATATATATATTTCCGTTCTACTTCCTGATCGAGTTGATGGCACCGCTAATCTCGCTTGCATCTCTTAAGTTGGCACCGGCATATTTGATTTTAATAGCGCGACAAAATGGGTACTTGTACTGCGGACGGAATCCCCTAATCTAAAACGATGCCCCATCTCATGTCTCATACTCTAAATTCATGACACGTGTAAATCTTCAAGATTTACTTAACGGCTGATTATTTAGTTATATTAATTATATTTTACACGTAACATGAATTTAGAGTATGGGGTATGAGCTGGGGCATCGTTTTAGAGTAGGGGATCCCGTCCGCTTGTATTGATGCTACCAAATTGCAATTTAATGGGATGTAAGTTTGTCATGTATATGCCTCCATATGCAGTTGATTTTTTTTTTCTAAAAAAAATAATTTGGATAACTTAATAAAAAGATAATTTTGGGTATTTCTCTCTTTTTTCTTTTTCCTGATTTTGTTTTTTTAATAAAACCCAACCAAATTCAAAATTTCTCACGACAAAGTTTTTATTTTTAAAATTAATTTTTTTTCTTCTAAATCAAGTCCGTATAAAAGCTATGGAGAAGGGCAATGATAGGATAATGATCAAGAATGTTCTGACATTAATTTACGCAAAGATAATTACAAAATTTGGTCTGCTCAACTCATTTACACGTATACCTCATTATAATCAAGGTGATGGTTGTGAGCATCTCATTTTGTATTTCATTGTGCAATAATGTTCTACAGTAAATAATTTTAGTATGTGTAAGGCAACAAATTTGTGAATAGTTATAGATAAATTATCATATCAGGATCTAAATAAATAAAGAAACTCTAATACTAAAAGGGCTAAGATAAGGAAAATTCTTGTCCAAATTCGGTTTGGCCGTACCCAATCAATGATATAGTAAGTGATAAATATATTTGTCATGTGATTGATCACTCTCCTTAAACTGTGCACCAATTACATGACAAGTGTAATACTTTCGTCACTTGATTATTAAAATAAACTTTTTATTTTATTTTATTGAAAAGGATGACTCAAAATAAACTACAGTATTTGTCCTGTATGCCACCGACCCCTGCTAAGAAAATAGTGACAGACAATTATATTATTTGCCTTCCATTCTTTGTTCTCATCTGCTTTATTTGACATTTTATTTCTTCAATATCCTGTATGATTTCCTCCTTTTTCTTCCAAAAATATCATTTCATCTCACTTTATGTCTTTTAAACATATCATAATTTCACAAACGCATTGAAATAGTTTATAAATATTATTTCATCTATATAGTTGATATATATACACACACACAATTTTATACCTTAAAATACAGGACAAGCATTAAATGTGCCAAAAATGTTGGTATTTCTTAAACAAAATACTAAAGAAACTGCCTTGATTAGTCATCTGTTTGATATGTTGAAGGACAACTTCTTAAAAGTTGGCATTGATTTGATTTTGATCTCATAACTTTCGCATTTCTCTCGCATCTCGTTCTCTCTAATGCCGTAAATAACTTCCCATGAGTATACGTGCGTATAAAGAAGGACAAGTACAAATATAGAAACTGAAAGTGATGAGGCCAATTCTCCCATATTGAATGGAGACGAGGGTCTTGGTCACTATATACACATCAACCCTCCCTCACCTAGCATGACACGTTTTGAAAACCCCCCCAGTCCTTCGATTGGCAGGCGCGGACAGTATCGTGCTCAGGCTGGGGCCATCTCGGGTGCGCGCAGAAACGGTGCTCATCATTTGGCGCCCACCGTGGGGCCGCTAGGCTCCTCCCAAGTCCCTCGTCTGGGGGGCTTATGATGAGGCCAATTCTCCCATATCGAATGGAGACGAGGGTCTTGGTCACTATATACACACCAACCCTCCCTCATCTAGCACGACGCGTTTTGAAAACCCCCCTAGTCCCTCGACTGGCAGGCGCGGACAGTATCGTGCTCAGGCTGAAGCCATATCGGGTGCGCGCAGAAACGGTGCTCATCAGAAAGATTTATATTTTATATAATTAACAATTATGCACACATAATACCTTTTTTTTTATGCTAGAAAGAGTAGGGAAATAGACAACTGGCATAGCAATTCTCTCTGAACGTGATCAAAAGAGTCCTCCAATACTGTGTATTTTGAGCCATTATTATTATCATAGAATTTGCGAACATTTTAAAATGGAAGTCATATAGTATCGGGCACGTATCAAATAATGTACAACATTACTTCAAATCATGTCCGACCCACTACTTAGCATGTGTATAAATTCAATTAAAATATATCCAATCTTACTAATGATATGTAAGATATAATATAAGTAATTTACCATCGTTTAAAAATTTAAAAGATATCATATTTGTAATTTCATATCATATCGTATTTATATTGGTGTTTCAACATGCAACTTAGCTATTATCCAAAGGTAAACTAATTATCTTACACTCATTGCAAAACATTAATCTAATTGAACTTCCTCTACTATTCAACATTATTAAAGGTAAAAAGGATAAAGATTCAAAGAGAAGATGAGTTAAACACCATGGATTCAAAAAAAAGAAAGAAAGAAAGACAAAATGGTTAAAAAAAAAAAAAAAAAAAGCAAGTAAAAGAAAAAGATGAGTTGGACTGGTCAGAGGTGAAGGGACGCATGTTGACCCCATGCATTAAAGCGCCCCTGCACGCCTTTGTATGCAAAAAAAAACCATTAAATTACTACCCACTCCTCACCTTTCCACTTCAATTTTTGATTTTCAAATATCAAATATCAAATATCCATCTGCCTTTTCATTTCTTCATTCATTCACATTACCCACCGCTCTAATTCCCATACATCAAAAGCTGTAAAATTATCACCCCCCCAACCTACCTCTTTTTGAGGCATGGCCCTTGCCCCTCACTTTCAATACAAATTTCTACACATTTCCTTTGTGAATTTGTATTCATGGGCTATCTTTCTTGTAATGCAGAGTCGGCCATCGCCACCTGCGATTCTTACAACTGGGAATTGTTAACTAAAAAGACAAGAAACAATCATAATAGACCATCCGAGATCACTGAATTCGATTTCTCCGATCTTCACTCCGCCACCAATGGCTTCTCCTCCGCCAACCTCCTCGGCAAAGGCAGCCACGGCTCCGTCTACAAAGCCCACCTCCACCATATTAAACTCGTCGCCGCCGTCAAAATCACCAAGCAAACCCACCCCACCGCTGCCGCCGCCGCCGCCTCCGCCTGCCCCGCCGACAACGAGGTGGAGATTCTATCCAGAGTTTATCACCCCAGGCTCGTGAATTTGCTAGGCTTTGCCGTTGATACGAATCAACGCAAGTTGATCGTGGTAGAGTACATGCCAAACGGCTCGTTATACGACTTGCTCCACGGTTCGGGTAAACCGCCCGGCTGGGTCAAGAGGACCCGGTTCGCGCTGCAAGTTGCGAGGGCGGTTCAATTCTTGCATTCATCGAATCCGCCGATTATTCACCGCGACATAAAGTCGTCTAACGTTTTAATCGACTCCAAATTCAATTCACGGATCAGCGATTTCGGCTTGGCTCTGAGGGGACAAGTGGAGGACGTTAGGGTGAAGTCGACGCCGCCGGCGGGGACGCTAGGGTACCTCGACCCCGGCTATCTTGCGCCGGGTGATCTCAGCACCAAATCCGACGTCTTCAGCTTCGGAATCCTGATGCTGGAGATCATCAGCGGCCGGAACGCCATCGACGTCAACTACAGTCCGCCGTCGGTGGTCGAGTGGGCGGTTCCGGCGATAAAATCCGGCAATCTCGCCGCGATCTGCGATCCGAGGATTGGGCCGCCGGGAGACGCCGCGGCTCTCCGGCGGATGGCTGTGCTGGCGGCGCGGTGCGTGAGGTCCACGGCGGAGAGGCGGCCGGGGATGGCGGAGGTGTTGGAGTGCTTGAAAACTGTGCACAATAGCATAAAGATGCAGCCTCAGGCTTGCATCGGTTTGGGCCGGCGCGTGGGGCGCGTGATGGAGGATTCTCGCGTGGTGAAGTATGAGCCGTTGGACGAGAGCGTGGAGATGGTGAGGAATAGCTGTTCTAGAATGAGTAGCAGGAGGAACGGGAAGGTATCCAATGCGGCGAGCGTAGAAATTGGGAGTGACGTGATTGGCGATCGTGTGGGGAGGTCAAAGTCAATAGGTACAGCTAGCGAGATTAAATTACTGCTGAACGATTTTAGTAGCGATCATATGAATAGGAGGAGGTTGGGATTAGGTATGAGGGTGCCCACGGTGAGGTTGAGTAAGTCAAGGTCAATGGGGATTTTGCATAGCAGACGATTGGTCAATAACAATGGGCTTGTAGGGAGTGGTAGCAGAGAATTGGATTTGGAGGAGTCAAAATTATTGGTCGAAGATTGAAAAAGAGATTGTGATATTCTTTCTCTTTACTTTAGTTTCAACTTTCAACAAATATATTGAATTGGAAATTTACTCAATTTGCAACAAGATTTTGATTTGTTTGGAATGATTTGTATCAAGTTAATTCTTCTCCATGACAATACGAAATGACTACAACGAAATTCTACGTAGTTGTGCGTGTATTTAATGCCCATAATTCATTATCATAACATAATATTCAGTTCGTGCGATGTATATTAAAATAAAGTAACAATTTCAAGCTAAACTTTACAAAGAGCAAAGTAAGCTCCCAAGTTTCACCAAGACATTTCATTGGATTGAAAACTGATTTAAGTCAAAGATAAACACATATAAGTGATTGAAGGGCCGAAACAAAAGACAATTTGAGCTAATTAGCCCCTGATATTTATCTCACGGCATGTTCTTGCTTTTTCTCATTTTGTTGGGATGCTCTATTTTAAAATAACTCAACTGTCAAGCTGAAATTCCCATAGATCGCGCTAGTGAAACGAAGATCAGCTCACTATCCCACAATTTTGGTTGAGTATGGTTGACTCAGAAAACTTTAGCTAATTAGTGGATAAGGCTTCGATTCTTTTATAAATCCTCTTTCTCTTCTAAGATTTTAGGCTTTACAATGTTCAATCGATATTGTCACATGACATATGCAGGGTTTCATGTTTATCATGCTTATTTGGGCCATTTGCACACGCCCATTTAAATTACGTTTGGTAATTGGGCTATTACGTTTGGTAAATCAAAGTGCTCGATTGCCAGTATGCTTTTTAGAAAAAGATATCCGTAAAGAA
This sequence comes from Petrea volubilis, assembly GCA_026212405.1. Lineage (NCBI taxonomy): Eukaryota > Viridiplantae > Streptophyta > Magnoliopsida > Lamiales > Verbenaceae > Petrea > Petrea volubilis. The sequence goes on along the minus strand of CM047870.1, from coordinate 38,924,715 downwards.
TAATGACAACTACTTTTTTTTTTCCTTAATGAAAATGTTGTTTTACAATTAACCAAATACATCAATATTCAGGAACAAAGAACAATCCAGATTACATCAAGAACAAATTATTACAGTCTACCATCATAATATCAAATTAATATAAATGATATGAACTATTATATAGTCGAAAAAAACCCGCATTCATGGAAATTTCGAACCCACAACTTAAAAAAACTCTAATATGTTTAGAAAAAAAAAAAAAACAATCTTAATTATTTTAAACTCTTTAGTTTAATTCCCTTTTTTTGAACCTTTTCACCAAAGCGATTGACCTCCACGTACCCACCCCTCAGAAGCAGTTTCGATCTCCGATCAAAACTGTACTTGAGTTTGACCCTGGTGGACAGCTCCAACCTGAAAACCACCGTGGAAGCGTTCGAAACTGCCGCAAAGGCATCCAACCAAGACACTGATCCACCAGTCTCCACCAGTTTGCGCCGGTGGGCCGTCGATCGCGCGCCTTGGTAAAATCGGGCCAAACTACAGTTGGCTATAGAAGTAGTACTAGTATTCGTCGACCCGTAGTAGAAGCTGAGATGGATATCTCCGTAGTGGACGCCGATTGCTTCCATGACGTTTTTGAGCTCCAAGTCGAAGAAAATGAAGGTGGGGTTTGCGGTGGTGGTGGAGTTGAAAGTAGGCAATCGTGTGTCGAGCGCAGGGATGTAGAAATCTTGAATTTGGAACACGGGCATATGGACCGCAGCAGCCAAAACTATCATGATTATAGCTTGTAACACAAGGAGACCGAAAATGCAACAAGCACAAGCCGCGCACGCCTCCATGATACTGCTTCTTTTTTTTTCTTTCTTAATTTACCTCTGTATATATAATGTACCTCGTGTGTGTGTGTGTGTGTGAGTGAGAGAGAGAGAGAGAGAGAGAGGGAGAGAGAGAGTCTCTAAGAATTTATATTATATTTCATGAACAATTAAATAATTAAAATTAGAAGGGAGAAAAATGAAAGGAAGATGGGAGGAAGGGGAGGAGAAGGATCATGTTTCTTTGTTTGATTGCGAGAGAGAGAGAGAGAGAGAGAGAGAGAGAGAGAGAGAGAGAGAGAGAGTCTCTAAGAATTTATATTATATTTCATGAACAATTAAATAATTAAAATTAGAAGGGAGAAAAATGAGAGGAAGATGGGAGGAAGGGGAGGAGAAGGATCATGTTTCTTTGTTTGATTGCTAGTGAAAAAGTGAACGAAAAGAAAAAAATTGAATAGAACCCACCAATTTTTTTCTTTCCAAAAGTGAAAGAAAAATATTACAATTACTTTTTCATTTTCTTTTCATCAATTTTCCTTTCATCCAAACGATAATGTAAAAAATTAAAATCTACCCATTCAATTCTCTCTCCTTTTCTTTTCTCTCATTTTCTTTCCTTTGCCAAAGACATAATTAAAGTTTAGGTCCAAATAAAAAGAATATATTCTATTTCTTATTATTGCCTCTGTCATTTCATCTTACTTGTTCAATTTCTTCCATTTTCTTGATCTATAAACTTTCGAGTTACCATATCAGTTAATTTTGTTTGCCCTTTCTTTTTGGTTATATGTAGATATGCCGTATTCTGATCGTCTTCAATTTTGGTATAAAAAATATAAAATAAGTACAAAGAGAGAAATAATGTATTAACGGAAAAGCTAGGGTAAAGCCCATCTTGATCAAATAGATTATCAAAGTCAAAAAGGCTAGTAATAAATTTAGAACAAAATTCATAATGTTAGAGCAAATTTTAGTTAATTACGATTTTGTCCTTCCTGTTCAATCATCAATATTGCATATATTTTCTAATTCTTATTGTTCTAATATCATTTAATATCTCTAAAAATGAAAAAATTCTCAATTTCTCTTTCTTCTTTAATTATTTCTTCTTTCTCACCTAATGCATTAACGATGCATTTTTTTGAAGGTAAAATATATATTTAAACAGGATTTCTTTTGGCATTATAAATTTTGTTTTGAATTTATCACTAACCAGTCAAAAATCATCTACTAATTAAATGCGTTTTGATTTATTTAAATTCTTGTTTGACTAATTAGTTCAATATTCAGCAGAAAAAAAAAAGAGTAATTAGTTCAATACTCGTGCGTTCCAGCATGGAAGTCACGTTCTACGTACCGACCTCAGATCACGCAGTGGTCCAGTTGTTACCCGCAATATACATATATATATATATATGGAATTTTTTTTTTAGTAATTTAAAAAGTGTTATTAACACTTTACTTTTATTTTTCTATTGAGAAATTGATCGAAATAGTCCATTCCTTTTAAAATTTGATTATTATGTGGTCGGATTTTGGCCTGCGATACACGTTACTTCGATCTTGGGAGTAAGTGTCCGAATCCGGTCAGGTAGATCCGAGTAAGGTTGTCTGAATGCTGGTCGGGTTCTATTCTGCAATGATGGAGCACACGTGAAACTAGCCGGAAGTGTCTCCGGCGAAGACCCTTTGACGCTCAAGTCAGAATTCGGGTAGGTGAACAGTAAGTAGTGATCAGCGTATTGGTAGATAAAAATGTCTTACCCCATGAATAGTATCGCCGTACTATTTATAATAATAAAAAATAGGTGGGCCGGACCAGAATTAGGTTGGCCCAATCCCGTTGCTGGTAACGGGCATTCCCCATGACGCGCTGTGGGCGCGTGGGGTGCATTCTTTGCTCGAGGAGGGTGTCCAGGCATTGACTCCGCGGATGAGGTGTTGTCGACATCGATCATGTCATTTCATCGAGTCAAGGAGATGTGGTGAACTCTGGCCGAACAAGGCCATCAAGAAAAAGACGGTGGTCCTGATCGAAATAGGTTAGACACGCGGCAATAGGAGGATGGCGGCATGTGCTGAGCTGGATCCGACGTGTGAGCTGAGGAGGCGCGTACGTGGCCAAGGCAGATTTGGCCACATCAGATTAAATGCACTTTAGTCTCGCAACTATACATGTCATTTCTCATTTACATTCATAAACTATCAAATACAACATTACCTTGGCTCAATTTAAAAATTAGTCAAAATCCCCTCATACCACTCAGACTTATACAATTTTAAAATTCTTTAGGCATTTTACATTTACATTCAATTTTAAAAAATAATTAATTGTTTAAGTAAATAGAAATAAAAGCTAACTTAATAAGTTATTTTAATAATACCTAAAAATTAAATATGGAAAAACTATTCAAATTCTTTTAACTTAATAAATTTATTAAGTATAAATTCTAGACAAAGTTTGACTATTTTGAATAGAAATGGATAAATATATTAACTATAATTTGTATATGTTTTTATATTAAATTAAATTGTGATATATTCGGATAAATGTAAATTATATAAACAAATGAGTAGATACATTCAATTTGCTCTAGAAAAAAATGTACAATAACTGAAGTAATTAATGAAAACATAATTATTCATATAAATTAAATAACCAGGTATTTAGAAAAAAAATATTAAAATTAAATTGAGATTATAAATTGCTCTAAATAACTTGCGAACTATATATATAGATGTACATTTATATAGATTTAAGTATTGAAATATATAATTGGGGGGTTGGCGGGGTGTTCAATGTAACATTTGTTGTTTATAAAGGTAAATGTTATATAGCCTATGATTAAGGGGGTAAAGTGTATTTAATTTTATTTTAAAATGAATGACTAATTTTATCAATTTTTTAATATAAAAATGAGAGTGGAGCGTCATTAATAATTTTTGAGTACCAATTCCAGATACACACACACTATATATATATATATATATGCTAATACTTAAGCTGGCAAGCAAGTAGAGAAAGAAATCTTTAAACTCCCTTTATAATAACTAAGATTTTACGTGTGGACCACATAGCGACATGGTATATTGCACCATCTACATTCTTCCCCTCTCCATCCTGCCAGTTTCCTATATTCCTTTCCCTCCCCTTCCTTTCATTTCCTACATTCTTTCCTCTATCCTTCCTCCAATTTTCCTCCTTATGTTCTTTTTTTTTTGTGTGTGTGATAAGGAGGAAAATGAGAGGAATGAGAGGGCAAGAAAGAAAAATGAGAGGAAAAAAAATTATCTTTGATCGTTTGGTTGTGGGTGGAAGGTGGAAAATAAATGAAAAAGATTATAACTATTTATTTATTTATTTTTCATTAATTTTTTCTCTCATCCAAACAATGATATGATGTAGAATATAAAAATGTATTAATGTTAATTTTTTCTATTTTCTTTCCTCTCTATTTTATTTTATTTGCCAAAACACCGTTCAAATACTTTTATCATACTTAATTTTTACGTGTGGACCGGACCACATAGCTATAATTTCCTTGTATATATCCTATGTTTTTGTTATCCTTAACTATTTACAGATGCAATTATTTTGCTTCTCTATATATAGTCTCTAGATCTGTCGTAATTTCTCCCAGATTATCACTCAATTGAACCTTCTTTCTCTAAACATGATAAGTGCCAAAGATCCAGAATTTACCCACCCATTCCAACTTTGCTTCCTCAGATGGTTTTGCGCAATCCTCCTTTCCGTAATCGTCATTCCTCCATTTATCTACATCTGGCAATTCCCCCCCTTCATGCTCCATACAATACTTGTACGTTCCAGCCCTCAACAAACTCATCAATTCTTCCACCACCGGCACCAGCCTCGTCTTCTTCGACCTCGAGCTCGAGAATTTATCCACACTCAAAGGCGTCCGTTACAACACCATCAACATCAATTTCTCTTACCGCACAAACACGACTACGGCCGCGGGCACGTACACGGTGCCCGGTTTCTACCAAGGGATAGGGAAGGCAGCTTGGCGGAGGGGCGTGGCCCTTGTGACCGCGGCCAGCCAGCTGCAGCCGTACTGGGAGGAGGCTGCCAGGAGTGCTATTTCGAATGGGTCGACTGCGGGGTTCAGGGTGGATTTAGCCACTAGAGTGAAGTTGAAGTACTTTTTTTTCTATTCGCCGGTGAAAAGAGTAGCGGTGGGAGGTAGGGTTCAAGTGGATGGCTCCGGAGGGAATGTCGGGGATAAGCGTATTAAACTCACTAAGTCTGGGGCATCCATTGCCTCTGCCAGCCGTTGGGGTATGATCTGCTTTGTTGTTGCTACTTTGCTTTTTCTAGGTTGAGTGATGATTGCAATTGGAGTGATGCAATCCACGCGACAGAGACATGAATTGTATATGTGTTCGTCTTTCTTCGTGAGATTTCCTGATGTTACGGCCTAGGCCTGGTAACCAATTTTTAAAACTATGTTCAGATAATTATCTCAGAATGGGCTATAAATAATTATTAATGATTTTGGGCCATAAATCAAAATAATCGGAAAAGACTTTAGCAGTTAAGAGTCAATTACAACCAATATTTTAAATTCCTTGAACAATTTATTGAATTGAAAAAGACTCAATAATTTAGATCCAATTATTCTATTTCTTAAATCAAATAAAAAGACTTTAGAATTTAGAGTCGATTAAAATTAGATCCAATTAAATTAATATATTAAATTTCTAAAATTAAATTAAAAAAGACTTTTAGAGCTTCGAGTCATTTAAAATTAATATATTCTATTTGTTGTTCAAATAATTAAATTGAAAAAGACTTTAGAGTGTAGCTCTAGTTGATTAATTTTAAAATATTCTGTTTCTCGAAATGAAATAAAAAAGACTTTAGAATTTAGAACCCATCAGAATTTTTTGATATAATCAATTCGAAACACCCAACCGAAAAGACACCCCCCACACACACGCACACGCTCACTCAAGGAGAAAGGAGGGAGGACAAAATGATTCAAACTCGGGACTTCATTGGTACATATTTTGAACCCCCAACACTAGACTATAAGTCCAATGGCTAGATCCAATTAGAATTAGTATATTCTAGTTCTTGAACAAATAATTAAATTCAAAAAAACTTTAGAGTTTAGATCCATTATATATTTGAATCAATATATTTTATTTCTTAAATTAAACTAAAAAAGACTTTAGAGTTTATCAGTTTAGAGTCCATCAAAATTAAAATTCTTGTTTGAGGAGGTAGGTACTGCTAATTAGTTCAATACGCATGCAGCTTGGAGTTCACATTCTACCTACGACTTGATTTAAATCTTTCACCAAGTCCAGTTGTTACCTGCGATATATATATATGACTTGGATTTATCAGCTTGGAGTTCACATTCTACCTACGACTTGATATGTGACTTGGAATCTTAAATGTTTGAGGTCTTTCTGTGATACTTAAATCTTTACTAACAAAAACACAAGTTCTCAACCAAAAAAAAAAACACACACACACAAGTTAGCCTACTACAAATCTCAATTCGATCACATAACAATATGGTGTATTTTATCTTTCACCTAATACATTATCAAATATGTATAAACTATTATACAATAAATTCTACACTGCTAATCAACTAAGTGATATTCATATTGGTGGGAATCGAGACCCCCCACTTGTCAGTGGGCCAAGAGTTCCCACTAACGTCGTTGTACCCGCCTCTATCCTTTTTTTCATTTTATTATCTATACTATTATTAATTTTTATTTGTTTATAATTTGCTTCTTTATATATATATATATATATATATAATTCCTCTCTTGTAATTTCTTCAAGATCATCAGTCAATCAACTTTGTTTCTCCAAGCATGACCCGAGATTTGGAAAGCTGCGACTGTGGGTGAATCGCTCATCGAGTCGGTGGTCCATTGCTTGTGCACTATCCTCTGTTTCTTAATCTTGTTATCCTTCATACTCCTCTTCAACAATGACCATCCCTCATACTCCATACAATACTTATAATATTTAATCATTTACTAAAACACAAGTTAGTCTTCTACATATATCCCGCTTAGATTACATCCGCAGGTACATGACCATGAATTTGCTGGGAAATAGAGAAAAGACTATTAACTTCGTTTGACAATATTTTGTTTTATTTTTTTTATTTGTTTATCTAATTTGCTTCTATATATTGATCTCCCTCTATTCTAATTCCTTTGAGACGATCACTCATTAATTAACTTTCGTTCTCCAATCATGCCAACTTATTTGGAAAGACGTATCAGGGAATTAAGTGATCCTAACATCTGGATAATCAAACTCTCCGTCCGGTTAGCCCTCTTGTCCATCGCAATCCTATTTTTCTTAATCTGCTTACCCTTCATAATCCTACTCAACAATCAGCACCCCTCATGCTCCATACAAAACTTTTATGTTCCGGCCCTCAACAAATTCATCAATTCCGCCGGCACCCGCCTCATCTTCTTGATCTCGAGCTTCAGAACTCAATGGACTTCAAAGGTGTACGTTATGACACCGTCAATGTCACCTTCGCTTTCTCTCACAGCACAAACACGACTACGGCCTCGGGCACATAGTCAGTGCCCGGTTTCTACCAAGGGAAGGGGAAGAAAGCTCAGAAGAGGGACGTGGCCCTGGTGACTGGCCGCTGGGAGGAGGCCGCCAGGAGTGCTATTTGGGATGGGTCGACTGCGGATTTCAGGGTGGATTTAGCCACCAGAGTGAAATTCAAGTTTGTGGTTTTTTATTCGCCGGCGAAAAGGATAGCTGTTGGAGGTAGGGTTCAGGTGGATGATTCCGGAAAGAAAGTGGAGAAGAAGCCTGTTAAACTCACTAAGTCTGGGGGATCCATCACCTCTGCCCGCAGCCAGGGCAATATCTGGCTCATGGTTGGACTTGTTGCTGCGTTCCTTTTTCTTGCCTGAATAATGATCAAGACTTTGAAACCAGATTTTTCACAATCAGGAGTCCTGGTAGAGAGCATCAAGAGGAAGCTTACCATATTCGGATCATGTGAAATACAATTTATCAAACGTACTCGTAACCATGCTGCGCACTTGTTAGCTAGGAAGGCTCTAAATGAGTTTGGTGATTCTTATAATGTCCCTAGTTTTCTTGATACTATTTGTATGGCGGATTGCAAAGTTTAATTCGTTATCAATAAAGCCTTTTTCCGTTTCTCCATCATAATAATAATAATAATAATAATAATAATAATAATAATAATAATGACGATTGCAATTGGAGTATTAATTGCAATTTTCCTTACGTGAGAAGGGTTTAAATTGTGTATGTCGATCGAATTAATCTTTTAAAGGGTTAATTGTAATTTTGGTCCTATAAGTATGCCTTTGTTTAATTTTAGTCTCATTAGTTTCAAATATCTTAATTTTGGCCCCATGTATTTCGATTTTCTCAATTTTGGTCCCATATATTTGAAATTTTCGCAATGTTGGGACATTTCTAAAATCCGGTCTAATAGGTTGGGGGCACGATATAAGGAAATAGAGTATTGTTGCTACAAGCAATTGCTACTAAAATCAAATTATAAAGTACTAATCTGGAGCCGGTCTTTTTAAAGCAACTAACTAAATTTTCGTCAATAATTAAATAAAATCGAACAAGATTAATATAGACTTCTAGTCTATTGGGTGTTGGATTCAGTCACACTAGAACTAATCACACCAAAATTAATAAAGTACATGATAAGTGTTACATTTACAAAGTTGGGTTCGAACAAGAATTTACCAACTTTAGGATCGACTAAAGAAACCCAAAATTGTGGTTCTCTCGACATATAAATTAAGCATTAGTTATTCCCACATCGTAACTTTTTCCTTCATACTATAGTTCATCCATTGTACGATAAAATAAGTAAAAACTCAAGCGGAACTTTACGAAGAGCAACTGCTCCAAGTAGAAACGACGTGGTTGATTTTACAGCCAGGTAAGCTCTCAAATTTCACCAAGAAATTTCAGTGGATTGAGAATTGATCATATCAAAGATAAACACATACAATTGACTGAAAAGGGTTGAATTAGAAGACAACTTTAGCTAACTAATTAACTAGCTTATAACACCATATCAATTTATAATAAGCAAAAATTTCACTTTGACCGATGGATATAACATGAAATTAAACACCATATCGAACACGACTTTCCCTGATAAAATACAATACATTCATGCAGAATAAACGCTACCACCCACCACATCTGAATTCACAACACCATCGAGATTGCCTTGCGATTGAGTCGCCATTGCCTTATGATGTGGAAATCTGATCTGTTTTAGTTTAATTCCCTTGTTTTGAACCTTCTCACCAAAGCCATTGACCTCCACGTTACCACCAACCAGCAACACTTCCCCCCTGGAATAGGACCCAAGAATGTGCTTCGGCTTGACCCTGGTGGACAACTCCACCCTGAAAACCACCCTGGAACCGTTTGAGACCGTAGCAAAGGCGTCCAACCAAGGCACTCCAACAGTGTCCACCACATCACGCCGGTGGGCCGTCTTGCCATGGCCCTGGTAAAATCCAGGTACAGTGTAGTTGGCTATAGAACTAGTAGTACTGTTAGTACTCGTCCCATAGTAGAAGGTGACATGGACATCTCCGTAGAGCACGCCGACTTGTGACATCTCGTTTTTGAGCTCCAAGTTGAAGAAAATGAAGGTGGCCGTGGCCGTGGTGGAGTTGAAAGTAGGTAATCGCGTGTTGAGGGCGGGGACGTAGAAATCTTGGATGTGGAACGTGGGCATATGGGTCGCAGAATTAACAACTATCTCGTATATACCAAATATCAATAACACCACCAAAACACAACAAACACAAGCGACCCCGCCCTCTTCCATGATATTTGAGAAGACTGCTGGCTCTGTGTGTGTGTGTGTGTGAGAGAGAGAGAGAGAGAGAGAGAGAGAGAGACACCAAGTGCGTGTTTGTGCAAGTAATAAGATGAATATATGTATGTATTTATATATAATATGTGTAATGAAATTAATGCATGATTGTTAAACTTCGAGGCTCAATACCTAAATACATGGAGGGCATTCCCTATCATGACGACCTTCCTTTCCTCGACAGTACTTTGTATGAACAAATCAAATTAATCGGAAAAGACTTTAGCAGTTAAGAGTCAATTACAACTAATATTTTAAATTCCTTGAACAAATTGTTGAATTGAAAAAGACTCAATAGTTTAGATCCAATCAGAGTTAATATATATATATATATATATATATATATATATATATAAATATTCTATTTCTTAAATAAAATAAAAAGACTTTAGAGTTTAGAGTCAATTAAAATCAGATCCAATTGAATTAATATATTCTATTTCTAAAATTAAATTAAGAAAGACTTTAGAGCTTAGAATCATTTAAAATTAAAATATTTTATTTGTTGTTCAAGTAATTAAATTGACAAAAGACTTTAGAGTGTAGATCTAGTCGATTAAATTTAAAATATTCTGTTTCTCGATCGAAATGAAATGAAAATTGACTTTAGAGTTTAGATCCAATTAGAATTAGTATATTCTAGTTCTTGAACAAATAATTAAATTCAAAAAGTCTTTAGGCTTTGTTTGGTTTTAAGATTTTCGGAGGAAAGAAAAATGTTAAGGAAAGAAAAAAAACTACAAGAATTTTAAAATTCTCTATTTTGTTTGATTGTTAAAGAAAACAATAACGAAAATGATTTTTCTGGAGAATTGTCTTTTATTTTGTTTGATTATTATCGTAAATTAAAGGAAAATATAAAAACACACCCAAAAAAAATCCAAACAATCAATTAATTGCATAAAAAAAAAGATTTGAATGAAATATATCAAACCAATCAATTAGTTTGAGCAACAAAAATGAAATGAGAGCTTGAAAAGTGAGAGAGCGCTAGAAAGAGTAACATAGTTTTTCCTTCATTTTCCTCGCCGAATTAGAAGAAAAATATTTTTTCTCAATCTATGTTATATTTTCTTTCTATTTTCCTTTCCTTACCTTTTCCTTTCTTTTTCGCTAATAACCAAACATTGGAAAATACGTTTTCTTCCTATTTTCTTTTCCTTTCCCTATTAAAATCTTAGAACCAAACATAATATTAGAGTTTAGATTCATTATTTGAATTAATATATTTTATTTCTTACATTAAATTAAAAAAAGAATGGAGGGCTTTCCCTATCATGACGACCTTCCTTTCTTCGACAATAATTTGTAGGAACAAATCAAATTAATCGGAAAAGACCTTAGCAGTTAAGAGTCAATTACAACTAATATGTTAAAACTCCTTGACCAAATTATTGAATTGAAAAAGACTCAATAGTTTAGATCCAATCACAGTTAATATATATTCTATTTGTTAAATCAAATAAAAAAGACTTTAGACTTAAGAGTCAATTAAAATTAGATCCAATTGAATTAATATATTCTGTTTCTAAAATTAAATTAAGAAAGACATTAGAGTTTAGAGTCATTTAAAATTAAAATATTTTATTTGTTGTTCAAATAATTAAATTGACAAAATACTTTAGAGTATAGATCTAATCCATTAAATTTAAAATATTCTGTTTCTCGATTGAAATGAAATGAAAAAACGACTTTAGAGTTTACATCCAATTAGAATTAGTTAGTTCTTGAACAAATAATTAAATTCATAAAGTCTTTAGAGTTTAGATTCATTATTTGAATTAATATATTTTATTTCTGAAATTAAATTAAAAAAGGACTTTAGTGTTTGAGGATGTAGGTGCTGCTACTTAGTTCAATACGGATGCCGCTTTGAGTTCACATTCTACCTACTTCAGATTAGGGAATACTTCATTTCATTCAAGAAGACATGATTTAAATCCTTCACCAAGTCCAGTTGCTACCTGCAATATATATAAAATATGGCATACTTGGCTGGCAATCTTAAATGTTTAAGGTCTTTCTATAATACTTAAAATCGTTTAATAACAAAAACACAAGTTGGCCTACTACAAATCTCAATTCGATCACATAACTATATGGTGTGTTTTATCTCTCACCTAATACATTATCAAATACATATAAATTAGTACACAATAAATTATACATTAATGTTGTTCAACAAACTGATATCCACATTGGTGGGAATCGAAGCTTCCCCTTACCAGTGGGTTAGAACTCATTGGCACACCATCATCTATTAATTTAAAAATGGTGTTATTATTTCAAAACGATAGATTTTAAAAAATAAAAAAATTTAATTAAAAAGAGACACATGTCATCCCACGCATTTGTATCAGAGACAACATTTAAATACACATATTGCAATTATTTATCTATACTATTAATAATTACTATTTGTTTATCTAGTTTGCTTCTTTATATAGATTTCCTCTCTTGTAATTTCTTCAACATTATCATTCAATCATCTTTGTTTTCTCCAAGCATGGCCCGAGATTTGGAATGCTTTGACTATAGCCCCGAGTCGCATGCCAAGTCGGTGGTCCGTTGCCTGTGTACAATCCCGTGTTTGTTAATCTTGTTAGTCTACTTACTCCTCTTCAACAATGAACACCCCTCATGCTCCATACAATACTTTTACGTTCCAGCCCTCAACAAACTCATCAATTCTTCCAGCAGCCTCGTCTTCTTTGATCTCGAGCTTCACAACTCAATGAACTACAAAAGTGTCCGCTACGACGCCGTCAATATCACATTCTCTTACCACACAAACACGACTACGGCCATGGGCAAGTACGCGTTGCCCCGTTTCCACCAAAAAAAAGGGAAGAAAACTGAGCGGAGGGACGTGGCCCTGGTGACCGGCATGCAGCCGTGGGAGGAGGCTGCCAGGAGTGCTATTTCGAACTGGTCGACTGCAGATTTCAGGGTGGATTTAACTGCGAAATTGAAGTTCGAGTATTTCTTTTGGTATTTTCCGATGAAAGAGTTAGCGGTGGGAGGTAGGATTAAGGTGGATGACTCTGGAAAGATAGTGGGGAAGAAGCCTGTTAAACTCACTAAGTCTGCGGCATCCATCACTGCCGCCCACGGCTGGGGAATCTGGTTTGCTGTTGCTTGTTTCCTTTTTCTTGGTTAAGTAATGATTGTAATTGGAATGAAGCAATTTAGGGATGAGATTGTGTTACATTTTGTAAGTTGATTTTTTTTTTTAGTGAATTAATAATGTGGTGTAATGTAAACCATTTGGAGCATATACGGAATACGGAGGACTAAATCGGGTGCATAAAAAAATTTCCCCATGAATTGTATGTGTTCCTCTTTATTTGTGAGTTATGAGGTTTCTTCATGTTATTGCTTGGAACTTGTAGCCAATTTTTAAGACCATGTTCACTTTTTTTTACCTGAACACGTATGTTAATTAGTCAGTTACCAATCAATTATATTTAGTGAATCAAAATCTAAATTCTAGGATACATTAGTATTAGATTTAGCCAGCTTGATCACTTGTATATATGTATTTTTTTGAAAGTAATCTTACTGGAGAAAAGATCCATCGACTTTGGAATTATATGATTATATCACATCTTGAATTGAATCGTTTATCCAGCAATTGGCTATTTTGTAACAAACAATGTTCAAGTCATTGACTTTTGTTACTACAAAAGAACATCTTGTTAAACATAATAATCTATCTAAATATATTAGACGATGCGAACATTAGCTCCAGGAGAAAAAAAATTATTCCAATAAAAGTTTCCTAATAAATTATTTGTGAATGGGTCTAAAATTAGGAAATGTGGGCATCAAAGAAAAAAAACTACCAAAACAAAATAACATTGCGGGAATACAAGGAAAAACAATACAACAGTGGCACACATTTTTCAATAATGACACATACCCTTGGCACCATAATGCTATTCAAATAGGCAAGTTAAAGAAAAAGATGGATCCAAAAACACCACAAACAAGAAGACGACGATAGTGATTATAACTGCAGAGTGCAGCCGTGAACCAAAATGAACTCTGTATTGAGCTAAGAACAATCCACACTCTGTCAAAGAAAACAGCAGATTAAATGGTTTAATCATTTTCTACTTCCTGCGACTGCCACACTTGAACAACTGAATTTTACAAGTCAATTAGACGTTTCTATGGGATTTAATCGATACATGTGACCTGCTTCCAGAGCAAATCATACTGAACTATATATAGAAGCTAGGAAATAGCCACAGCATTCGTTCTGTTTAAACTACATCTTTCAACTTCTTTTTGTTCTTTCGTTTTTTCTGTTTATCCTTTAGCCTTGTGAAAACCTTGATGCTCCTTTCCCATTGTTTTCTGTTTTTCTGATAAAGCAGCATTGCAGCCCGGGCGTCTTCTATCTAATGAAAAATGCAAGAAATGGACATAAATGCAAAGGAGCGCAGGTCAATACATAGAAGCAGGACGTTACCTATCGAGCTCATCACTATATTGCATATATAGCAAGTAATAACATAGTTGGAAAAAGGAACAGAAGGGTAGGGCAAATTGCAATATAAAGAAGATAAATCAAAATGAAAGAAATTACCGGGCAGTGCTCGCCGTTTTGAATTTCAACATTGAGAAACTCAGCTGCAAGGTTCTTGAGGGAGCGACTTCGCCCTTCCCTGTTTCATCAAGCATAGATTAATGGTATGAGGCCAGAAATTTTTTTGGATCACTTGCTAAGTAAGATTAGATTATAAAGTTGGGAAAGAGAAATAGTACTTCAGAAAAGGTGCATATTCCGCTGTATCCCGTATATCCTTCTTTGGATGACTCAACAGCAATGCCTATGCAGAATATCAACACATATGCTTGAAACTGTATATTCAGATCAGAAAAAATGCTCTAGATGTAAATTCACAGGTGTAAAGACACACTTTAAGATCATTGCGTAATGCATGACCAACAAGGCTCCTGCCATTGATCATCTCGGCAACCTTCTTCTGGACAATATTGAAATTCTTAGCTGCAATGTAACAAAAATACGCAAATAACTACTTAGGCATTGAAAGAAAAGCGAACAAAAGCAAAATATAACAGTACATATGAGGTACTTGTTTGAGCCACCTCAACAGAAAAATAATAGAGGCCAACCTCCACCATACTTTACATATTTGTTAACTATGAGAAATATAAATATACATTTTATGTTCCAACTATTCTAATATATTTGCTTCCCTTCTGTATCGTAGTGCAAAGTTCTTGCACACGCCACACTTACTGGAACTATTCTCTCTCACTCACAGAAACCCACACACACACGCACAAGAGGAAAAAGAAAAAAAAAAAAGGAATAAAGAAATACTTATGATAAGAGTCTAAGCAATAAACAAAACAACATTCAAAATTCTAAATGAACATAAAAATAGTACCGACCTTTCCTCAGGTCACGTGGTCGAATTCCACTTATTTCTGTACGGAAGTCAACAACGTACTCCACTGGGCGGACATACTCATCATATATGACATTTCCCCATTTATTTACCTGAGACATGCTAAAGTAGATTTAATAAACAAACAAGTAATACGGGCTATGTGGTTCCATCGCAACATCATATGCAAAACAGGTGGGAACACTGACCCTAAACTACAACCTAGCATGAAATAGATTTTCACCATTGTCGGGTGCCTGATTAGAACTGAGAGGACATACTTCTATCATCACAGTGTATATCATGTACCCAAAAGTAGCACGATCTATGTCCAAGATATTTAAATATCGAATAAGTTGAAAATGACAGGTGCAGAAGGTTGAAAGTGGAAAATACCAGTGTAACTCTTCCAAGAGCGCTCTTGTTCCCTGACAAGCTAACACCAACCATTTCACAATCCATAGCCACCACATCTGTGAGACTGTCAGGTAAATTACTAGGGTGAAACTTTAAGCAAAAAATAAAACGTAGAAAAAGCAGAAGTTGGAAGAACACTCAGAAAAGAATGTCCCACAAGCGGGCCACATTATCAGATTTCTAGCTCAGATATCTACCACTCCTGATTTAAATAGACAATGCAAACACTTCATCAAATCTAAATCTTAGTTATGCAGGGATTCCTGGTTGCACAACATTCCTCCTGTATTCCTCCCCCACCCCCCCACCCCACCCATTTCCAGTCTCTCCCCGGTCCCCACCAAAAGACAAGATTAGGCTCTTTGTCAAAGAATCAGATATGGGGAACATTGCCTGGAAAGCAAACAATATCAAGCTCATTCGCTATTGAGTTTCAATACCCATATCAGAAAATATTCATAATGCCAGCTCTAACTAAAGGCTCTCCACCTTATAACAAAAGGCACAACCTTTATCGATAAAGAAACTCACCTAGCAGTCAGACGAAGTAGGAATCAAAGGGTTGGGTTTCGAAGCTTGAGAATCCTCATCCGGCCTGTCCTTGCGCTTCCCTAATATGCTTCTCTTGATTTCTTGATCTGGTTTGCTTGAATTTTTTGAGAAGTGATTCTTGGAGCCACTGCTTTTCAGCTTCTGCAAAGCAATAAATATCGAAACAAAGCAGAGTTCTTGAATAGAGTACACATACAGTTCGTCAGTACGAAGGCATTGAAAGGGATAAATTTTGAAGAGATTACCTCCTGGAGCTGAGCCCAATTGGGGTTGAGATTTTTGCTAGGGTTTTTGATTTTGCCGGCCATTCTGCAATTGCTTATGTCTCTGAGGCAACGAGCCTGACCTAAAGGCGCGCTCATATAACTGAATTCTTTTCCAAATATTGTTTGAAATATCTCCCTCCTGACTTATTTTATAAAACAGTAAATAAAATAAAAGCGTTGTTGTTATGTTTCATGTTAGCAAGTTTTTGTTTCAACTTTTAAATCAAAATGAATATTTACTACAAAATGTTTTTCTAAATATTCTTTAAAATAATAAACATTTGATTGAAAAACATATATATATATATATATCATAATTATTACAATAATAGTAGTTTATAGTAAAAAAATTATAATGTGATTTTGCTACTCAACAAAAAAATCACATCAAAATGTATAGGGATAATAGCATTATGTCATCTCAAGTATGATCCTTTCTACACTTTATCAATCAAACCGTACCTCATAAACTCCATATTTTTCTACACATTACCATCTCATGACTATTTTTTATGACGATGTTTAGTAAAAAATCTAAAAGAACACACGTAATTTAATCTAATACAATCAGATAAACCCAAAAAATACAATGTGAGATTTTTGGCAATTATTTCCATTAAAAATATTTCTTAAGGTGGTAATATGTAAAAATCATAAAATTTAGTTGGTAAAGTGTAAAAACATCCGCAAATCAGATAATAAAATATTTTTATCCCAAAAGTATGTACTGTAAGATTTGTCTCCTTAAAATTAAAACTGAATATATTTTTATTTTGTAAGACATTTATCTCAAAACAGAGCAAACAAAACCAAACTCTACCGTAAAGGGCTGTTTGGTTCCAATAGAGTGTGTCTTTGCATTTTCAACATTTCAAGATTTAAAATACATTTACTTTTTTTAATAGAAAAAGAAAAAAAAACTTTTTAGATTATCTAGATGAAATTAATGTTAAAGAGTCTATATAGGCATAGAAAAGGATGTATTTGAATTGTAGTTTTATGCATGTGACACAGTTAAGTTCTAAGCACCGGCCTAGATCAGAAGTTGTTACTATAATTGTAACAAAACTTAGTAACAAATTTTTATTTTTCCCTTTAACAAAAAATATTAACAAAATTCAAGTAGTTAAATTATAATTTTAAAGTTTTGTAAAATAAATGATAATCTTATTTTATAATCTCTTATTAAATTCTTGAAATAAATAAATAACAACATGTATTGGTTCTCACCTGACTACTGTACAAACTCTAGATTAATAGCGAAAGAAAAAAATAAAATTTCAAATAAAACGAGCAAAATTTCAAAATAATTAGTTGTAGAAATTGAAGTGAAGAAAAAAAACATATGAAAGTTTAATAAATTAGCATATACGGTAAGGGGAAAAAGAAAAAGGAAATCACAACTAATAAATAGTCATGAGCCTTAAAGTAGGGTAAAAAAATTCCAACTAATAATTTTGTGTCTACATAATAATGTACGTGGTGATATTTGTAATAATATGTGAAATATTTTTAAAATATTTTTGATAAGTTATACTTGATATGCCAGTATCAGATTTGATTTAAAATAGAATTTTCCAAAATATATCGGTGCTTTTTGAACTTTTCCAAATTATAGCTCTCATAGTGACATAAGCTGTCTCACAACACGCCCAAAATTGCTTGCTGATCCACCACCTCCTTATTCACATCAATGCGCAGTTTCTTACATCCTCAACTTCCTGGTCTCGGTTTTATCCAATTCGGATCCCCTGCTACAAAAAAGGTGTTACATCTTGTTAATACGCATGTTCTTACATCCTCAACTTCCTCATCTCGGTTTTATCCAGTCCGAATCCTCTGCTACAAAAAAGGTACTACATCTCCTCCTACACTCATCAATGTACGCCACGTGTATTGGTAAGCGATTGAGATAAGGAAAGAAAAAAACTTATGATATGGACAAATTTCTTTCCTTATCTCAACCACTCACCAATACACGTGGCATGTATTAATAAATGTAGGAGGAGATATAGTACCGTTTTATAGCAGAAGATCCGAACTAGGTTTTATCTACTCAAATTCATGCAAATATGCTCAGCGTTTTGCTTGCCACGATAGCTTCATATCCCCTGTTTTTGTTACCACATGGCATCTCACACTGAATTTAAGGCCCCAAAAAACTGAACAAAAAAATGAAATAATAAATGAGCCCATTTTGTATATAACTTGTAACACATTCAAGAAACTCGAAAATCTCTCAAAAATTCAGAAAAAGGAACATGTCTTCCTCTCACATTTTTCTCTTCTCATCAACACTTATAATTTTCTTGATTTTAATTTCCCATCACTCTGCAAAATCAGACGATGCTGTGGGCAATAACTATGGAGATGCAGGCAGCATAGTACCTCCCCCTAGTGCGTGTAACAACTGCACCATTTGTCAGTACCCCTGCCACCCTCAGGCGCCACCACCCCCGCCGTCCTCCCTCGCCCCACTGCCACCCGCCGACGGCCAAGCTAACTGCCCGCCGGTGGCTCCGGTTATATGCTGCGGCGGCGGCGGCCAATATTATCCGCCACCCACCCCCTTTTATTATCCTTACAATAACTACTCGGGTGCGGCAACTCTGAAGCTCAGGCCAGCACTGGTCAAGCCAAGTTCTTGTGTCTACACGTGGATTTTAGCTATTTTCTTTAATTATATTGTGTTTTTTATTTGTTATTAGAGTTTGAAGGAATTAAGGTAGTCCATGAATGCCCATGCAAGTTTAAGGAATGTGCTATAGATTAGTCTTTCATATTTGTTACTCCACCACAAAGTCCCATATACATGTAAGTTTTTTACTACTACTACTTAAATATCTTCCCCCGAACAACCTTGCTTTTTTTCTTCTTTCTTCCACACACACGTACACACTAACATAGATGTGTTTGTGTTTTCAGAATATTCATTAGGAGTACTAATAAATTAATTTAAGTTCTAGCTAGATAAGAACGTTTCGCAATTTTTACTACTAAGAAACGTGTTTGATTTCTTATTTCAATTATACTATGTTAAATTTCATTTGTATGTGGAATTCACCATTAAAGCATTACAAAAATGCTTATTTGCTTTGTTGTTTATCAAACTTTTAATTGAAATACCATAACAACGCCTAAAGAGAGTTTGTTTTATAGGCTATTTTTATTGATCATTGTATTTCAAATTCCGAATCAAAATATAAATTATGACAAATCAAATAATTTTATACGTATAGTTGACGGTATTAAAATGTCACAATTAAATTAATTAAATCTGTGCGGCTGCTAATCATCTAGTCTTTAAGTATATGTCTTCTCTAAGTTAACATGCAAATGAATGAATCAAATACGTGCGCGTATTAATCTAGTTTTTAAGTATATGCCTTCTCTACGTTAGCAATTATTTCTCAATATAGTATTTACAATGCATATTAATATATTTTTAATTGTCTATATATATTAAGAAGATGCAATGAATGTCTGCACACCATCATGCACATTATATAAGCTTTAAATAGATGCACTTTGGTAGTGAAGCTCTATTCTTTTGCGTATTAATTTTTTAAGTTTGCAATTGCGATAAAATATAATAAAGATATACCATTTGACACGGGTCAAACCCAAAAACACCACTCTAAATAATAATAAAAGCCCATTGCAATGCCAAGAGGGACTATTTGCACTGCGAAGGCCCAATTGTATTAGAACTATAACAAGGCACATATATTTAAATATAAGTCCCAATAAAAACTAAAAAATATATTATTATTACAAAACCCATCATATAACATATTAAATATAATCGTTAATATTAGGGCATGGGACATTATGAGATTATGACAAGTGTACAACTATGGTGAAAGATATAAATACTTAAATCCTTCTATTCTGGTACAACTTTCCATTCTCATAAATATATTTTCTTCTTCTTCAAGAATGCATCGTCTTCATCAACAAGAATACTCTATCAACTTTGTGGAAGTTGGGTCATTGGGCTCAAAGTCGAGTAATGAGTGTTTGAAAGTAGTATTAGGGAGGTTCTGAGTTTGAACTTTCTTATCGTCTACCCCTTTCCCTTTAAGTGCGTGTGTATGAGGGTATTTTTCGGTTGACATCTATAGGGTGTCTCGAGATGATTGTATCAAAAAAAAAAAAAAACTTTGTAGAAGTTGGAATTTCATCCATACATGTATGTACGAAAAGTAGAGAATCTCTCACGGTGGCCGTAGATTGAAGTTAGGGTTACCTCTGAACTAAAGAATTTAATTCCGGTGAAAGCTATAGGCTGCCCAATCCACAACACCAGCTCATTTCTTATAGACTTGAAAAATTTAAAAAACAAAACAACAAATTAAAATAACATTGCGCAATTTGCTTGTGTTTAACTTTGAAATATGTAAAACGTGGTGTTATACGGTAAAATTATTATATTTCACGACTTACAAAAACGACAAACAGAAATGTTTTTCAAATATGAATTTATTCATTATATTTATTTTGCGGCGGCATGTATCTTGGCAGCTATAAATTGTAATTAATTCCGACCGACTATTTTGTCAAAAATATTCAAGTGCATGGAACGTGAAATGCGTTTTTGTTTCTTTCCTTTTTTTTTTTTTTTGGGTTGGCCAACAGTAGTATTGTATGGGCTTAGACCAGAAATTGACCTAACAAAATTTGACTAATGCATACCCTGTCATTTTCTTGCAACAAAGATTGTGTGCATCTAATTTCATGTATTAACATTTTCATTGAAACCAAAATTTGACCAATACAGATCATTTCATTTTTCTTGCAATAAAATTGTAAGCATCTACTTTCATGAATTGACATTTTCATTGAAAATAGTCAAATTTCGAAAAACATACTTAATAAAAATGAAAAACAACGGGACCGAAAAACCTCCTAATCCAATGGTAAAAAAAAAAAAGAGGCCTTATAGTTATGGGGTGATGAATCCCAACTTGACGAATGCACACGATCGTCTACAATCTACTGAATAGTACGTAGACGTTTATAATTGAATACATTAGTTTCTTCATCTAATTCAGAGTAAGTTCAATTTAACTGCAGTTAAATACACAAAGAGTAAATTATATTTATTAATTGAATGATTGGAGTAAACTACGTGAATATCGTCACAACCCTATGAAGTTTGAAAATATTATTATTTTTGACAATAAATGGAAATTAATGTGACTTGATATCATTATATTACACATTTATATATACTTGACTCAATTCATAAGAACAAAAAAGGATAGGATATTGGTTGATGGTTCCACAAAGGAATATACGGCGCAGCTGGGGAAATGAGCAGCCATCGGCCACGAAAAACATGGCCCTACCTTAAAATTGCTTGTTCGAAGCTCATTTATTATTATTATTAATTAATAAAACAAAATAAAGTTAAGACAGTCAATATGGTAATTATCTTAATCTACTTTAACACTCATTTAATAATTACAATCACTTCAAAAGTGAAGTCCACCCTTAATTTCTGGGCCAACATTTTATTCAGAAAAGTAAATAAAAATAAATAAATTTTCTGGCGATATTAGGTTAAATTACCATAATGACCTTCGCCCACCTGCTGCAGCTATAGAATATATATATGTATAGTTAAGCAGCTGAATTTAAGCAAAGCAAAAGATTTTTTTTTTCAAATAATACTTTGATTGCTGACATATAATATTCCAAGTTTTATGAAGAAGCAAAAGGCTAGTGCCAAACTTAAGGAAAAATATATTTAATTATTTAATGTGACAGCTGAGAATATTATTATTTACTTTTTATTTAGTTGTTTTGCATAATTTTTCTTTTTTTTTTTTGTCTTGTGAAAAAATCGAGTTCTTTATTGATTCGAATCTTATGTATATTTATTGATCTCCACAAAGTGTTCTTTTTTTTTATTATTTTTTTTTTCTCATACATTAATTAACATTGCGATGATTTGCATGTTTACAGCTAATGCAAATTGCGAAGAAAAAGAAAATTAGAAATTCAATTGATTTAATTTCAATTCTCCTTGTTCGTTAATTATATAATTTAATCAGAATTAGCACTTGTTTTTGCCTGACGTTTTACTCGAGGCAAAATATGATATTACTAAAATACCCTTGACAGCCTCATGAACGAGGGGGTATCTGTGAAAATTGGGGGATTACGTGAGGATACAAAGATAATAGCACATGGCCACGTGGCAGTTAACGGTAAAAATATATATGCACAGAACAGAATACATTTCAACAATACGGAGACCATTAACAGGTGATTTTTTCGATTAATACTCTCTTTCTCTCTCTAGATTGTAGGGAATTGCTCTCTCTCTCTCTCTTCTTTCCCATTTCAGATCCCTTAATCTTTCTGCTTTATATGTGCCTCAATTTGGTTAGTTTTTTCCCAGATAATTTTGATCAAGTGCTCATTTTCAAAATTTGGAAGTTTTTAATTTTTTTTTGGGATTTTTTTGGAATTATTTTCGGACTTTATTTTTTCTACCCGCTTATTCATACATGCAATGCATACATTTCTCTTGTAAGAGGATAATCTTGGTGGGTTTTTATTT
Organism: Petrea volubilis; assembly: GCA_026212405.1. NCBI lineage: Eukaryota > Viridiplantae > Streptophyta > Magnoliopsida > Lamiales > Verbenaceae > Petrea > Petrea volubilis. The sequence goes on along the minus strand of CM047870.1, from coordinate 38,901,759 downwards.
GATTTTAGTTTTGATGATCATTGATCACTTTTAATGCATGTCTGAAGATTAGGGTTTTTGCCCCCATTTGTTGATTTTTTTTGCAGGGGTTACAAGTAATTTAATTGAATTTATCTCCGGTGAACATCAAAGGTTGAAACTTGGGAAAAGCTTGGACCTTTTTCATGAGACAAAGGTTAGTTTTTAATTTCTATTTTCCTTTTTAAAGTGTTTTTGAATTGATGGTTGCTCTAGGTTCTTAATCATCTGTTCATTTCTTCTATAATTCAATGCGACCAATTTTCTTGTTTGGGTATTTGGGTTTTATTTATATCTGGCTTCATTGCTGGGAAAAGAAGATAAATTTACTAGAAATGTAGATGAAGAAAATCTTTGCCATGTAAGACTAAGTTTAGAAACATGTAACATCTTGTTGACTTAAAAGCTGAATTGTTTGTTCTGCTTTTAGCTGGAATTATTCAATGAAATTGATGCATTGTAGTGTTTTTAATTATGGGATATGGCAGTTAATTCTGCTTTATTTGGCTGAGTCGTGTCAAGAATTTTGCCGGTTGGTCTTGTCTAGTTGCATTTATAAAATTTGGATTTGTTTAAATTGCTATAACGGTTCTAAGTACAGCACTGTAGTTAGTTCCTCCCGTTGATCATGGGTATATGCGGTTATAGGATTCCATTAATCACAGGCATTGTTTGGTCCCACAGTTCCCGGTTTCTATTAGGCATATCTATAAAAGTACAGAATTTTGTTTTGGCAAGTTTCTATATGCGTTAACATGCTCAAAAATTTGTTTTGGGAAATTATGTTCATGTTGAGCGTTTTCTTTTAACTTCTGTTCTCTTTATTTCCTGATATGCTGGATTCTTATGCCATTGTTCTGAGAAAGAAGTTAAAATTTTAAACGTGCTCATCCTGTCAGATTTTCAATGGAAGTGTGAGAAACTATTGGAAAGTCTAACTTTATCTTCTAAAACTCGAACTTGGTTGTAATATCTGGTTTACTTCTGTAATGCTGCGGATCTTGCTGTCTGAGTGGTGAGGATACTTCTGAATTTTGTCTTCTATCTTGCATTTAATGAAATTTCAACAAGCCGAATTTCAGTTAGCAACTTGGAATTAATGTTGTAACTAGTTAGGCATGTACTAGCTTAATGTGCCAGCTAAGCATACATGCTGTGAACCAAAATGTGTTAATAATATCTTCCAGCTCAAAGCCACGTCCAAGCTTGGCTTGGATTACTGTCTAGCTAGCTTGAACATGCTTGATTGACTTTAAATTGAAATATTCCGCTGTCTTCTTTTTTAATTAAGATTTTTTTTAAATGATTGCTTTCATAGTCTGGCTAAGTGTATAAAGTTGAAATAATCATCAGAAGTTATAGCACAGTTCTTTTGAGCTAAGAATGCTGGAAGGCAAGACCTGGTTGAAGGTTGGCAACCTTGTTCCTTGAAGAATAAGGAATTAGAGCTTGCTTTAGTTGCATGTTTTTGATGTATTATTTGATTACTCATAATAGATATTCATTTTTTGTCCTGACCTGTGCTTGTGAAAGGAGTGTTTTCATCTTCTGGGATTTGTATGTGTTCACCCATTGCCATTAGAACATCTTGTTGATGGCATTATCTTTTCCTAGCAAACCAGGAATGTGTGATTGCTAGAAGAGTTGAAGATGAGGGTTAACAGATGCCATGTCTCTCTCCCTCTCTCGCTCTCTCTCACACACACATGCGTGCACCCACCCTCTTTGTTTCCATTTTGCTAGTGTTGATCATAGCAGAATGTATCATCCGAGGAAACCTTTGGATCAATGTCCACTGCCCTGTGAATAGGTGTGTGTGTATGTATGTTAGTCCTGTAATAAATTCCCAAAAGGGAGGACTTCTCAAAAATGAATTGATTTTTTTTTCAGTGAAATCTTGGTTTGGACAGTGGTAGGCTCTCTACAACTTGAGCTATTTTGTTAAATGAAGAAACATTGTGTTTCCTATTCTATGGGATAAGGATCTGAGCAATAATGAGGCTTAATTTGTGAGATGCAAGGATAATTTTAAGCAAATCAACTGATTGCATGTTTCAAGATTGGTAAAATTCACAACTCTACATTGGTAGAATGAGGATTTCCGAATCAATATTTTATTCAGGGTCCTTAACCATTTTGTACTCTCAATCATCTTCGGAATAGTTTACTACCTAGTCTTGTAATTTTGTCTCAGTTTCATTTGTTCAGCAGGGTAATCTTCATGACCATGGGATGTGAGTAACTTGGACAATATTGCTTTACTGTCTAGATTAATTGGATTCTCAGGCCCTATTGTGATCATCATTTATGGAGCATTTCAATGTTTGATGTTTTCTTGGAGATTAGGGAATTTCAAGTGCTAATATAGCTTATAGGAATAGAGATCTTATTAATCAAATTGGTAGTGTAATTTCAAACTTGGGGAGTCACCTTTAGATTACTTGTGTATGTTTGATTTACCATTTGATTTTTGTTGTGTTTAGAACGCTATATGTATGTTATTACTGCATTGCCCCAGTCTTTTTCTGGCAAATCTCGCATAAATTGAACCCAACTTTTTGTATGTGCACCTGATATAGGCATCTCGTTCAACATGGGGCACCGGAACATTCCATTCACTGGTCATATGTTTGATTCTGAAACAGATCAACAAAACCATGGCCATCTATGCCCCGATCCATCCATCTTTTATGGGAGTGTACCAAATTTCCCCCAACGTAATATCCACTCAATAATTCCTGCACCAGGAAACCAGTGTAATTTTAACTTCCATCCTATGCAAGAACGTCATGACAGTACTTTATTCTATGGTATACCACCATATAATGGTATCCAGCTTCAGAACCCAGCTACAAATCTTGATTTAGCTGTTGCTTCTCCATCAGGCCATTATAGCCAATATTTGGCACCCTCCTCTCATATTAGGGATTTCCCTGTTCAAATAAATCACAGGGCGCATGATCAGTTGTCGCTTTCAACCACTCACGGAATTGTTGGTGTTCCTCACATACCCTACATGGACGGTCTCGGAGGATCATTTAAGAGAAAAAGTGCTGACGGGGCGCCTCCAAATTTCCAGTACCATAATGCTTCAGCGGGCCCCAGTTCTTCTGTTGGCCTTATGACTTCTGGTCCAGCTGAATCTGAGGCGGACATTGCTTCTTTTCAGCACAATGCTAGTCATTTGATCCCAGGAAATTTTGCTGCTCGGCATGTTCAGTTGCCCGCACACCCTTGGCTTGATATGCGTTATGGTGGAAACAATGGTGATATCAGCCCTTTCACGTGGACACAGTTACCCTACATGCAAGGTAGGCTTTAAATCAATAGACTTAATTACATGGGTTTATAACTACATTGTTATCAGTTGATTTTATTCTCTTTGCATTTTCTTTGCGTATCAGCTAGTGCGAATGGAGCTTGTGTTGAAGCTGGGAACATAGGTGTACACGGTTATCAAGCAACAACCATTAACAGAAGTTCAGCTGGTTTTCTGCATCCTTCCATTGCTCAAGGCCATTCCACTTCTCTTCCTCCAACTCCACCTATGCAAGGGATGGGAGGGTACAATGTTAACTACCCATCACAGGTGGCAACATCTTCGCGTGGAGTCTCAACGATGAGCTCTCCAAATACTGGCATCAATCCTTATCAGGACGTTGTAGATCCGGGGCCCGCATTTCTAGGCCCTGTTCCACCGACTGGCTTTCGGTTTTACCGGCCTCATCAAAGGGAATTCATACTAGACCCCAATGCAAGATACCGCAATCTTCCTCACTTGAGAGTTTTGCCGGAAGATGTAACATTCTTCTTCCCTTCAAACCCCCGCCCCCGGCTGCTGCTTCATCTTTAATACACAACCTTATGAATTTGCTGTGTTTCTTTAGGAGGTTGCCGTGCTTGAGATTCCTGGCTATCATGAAGCAGGAGATTCCATTGATCACCACAGAGATATGCGTTTGGATATAGATCACATGTCTTATGAGGTAATTGAGCTGGTTAAATTATGTTTGCTCTGGCTATGGGGTTCTTAGATATGTTAGAGCTATTCATGGATGGTTGTTTTATGCATATGGGGCATGTGATATTATTCTTTACTCGAATCCAAAGTTTCAATTGCCGACATTTTGTGACAGGAGCTTCTTGCACTGGGAGAACGTATAGGCAGTGTTGGTACTGGATTGCCTGAGGAATTCATTCAAAATAGTCTGAAAGTAAAAACTTTTGCCTCGTTGCCAACTTGTACCAATGCTGAAGACTCAACTTGCTCTGATCAGAAAAAAATAAACTTTTGTGTCGTGTGCCAGGTATTCTTTGTTTTTTTCCCCTCTTGTTGTCACCCGAGTTCTGAGTATTTTCCCTATTCTTTTTTTTTTTTTGTTGCTAAATAGTATTTTCCCTATTCTGTTTGTTGTGCATGCATCCCCATGTAACCCCCATCCCCAACAAACAACGCAAGCACATGCTGACAAAATAAATTAATAAATAAACAAAAATAAGATGCACAGTTTCTTTTGAATTTGAGATTTATTACTAGTGAGTAATTCAGGCTTTCTTTAGACTGATTATGAGCATGAAGAAAATATTGGAATCCTCGACTGTGGGCATGAATATCACCGTGAATGCATAAAGAAGTGGCTGGTCGTGAAGAATACTTGTCCTGTTTGCAAATCCACAGGCTTGAGTGGCAAGGGTAAGCATTTGTAGATATAGAGGGCCATTGCTTCGAGAGAACGATTTATAACCCTCTGGCCTTCGGTTCTCTTACTAATTATTCTATAACGGACAAGAGAACTTCCTTTGTCATGTATTATATCTATGTATATACATGCAGATGTATGACTGGCTCCTGGTACATTTATCGTCGTCCTTGCCATCCCGTCTCTCGAAATGTACAGACTCATTTGTTTGTCCCATATTTAATTCTAGTTAAACATCATGCTGTATGTTGTATGTCTGAATGTGACAATATTTGTTCTTTTGCTGTTGCTGATTTCTTAACATTAGGGCAATTATATAGCTTTGATGTTGCCTTGTAATAAACTGCATTTCTGTAATTTTGCGGCATAGTGATTGGCTCTGGTTAATATAAATCAAGTCCTTTGTTGAACATGCATAAAGTATTGTTTATCATATGTTTTCGTGCTTTTATGAAGTAAATAATGAAACAAAAGATCCAATTAGGAACAAGGCCAGGCCCTGCTTAAAATATAAGAAATGTCACGTTCAATTGTTTGTTTTTGATGCATCCTTGTCGCAACCATGTGGCATCTTGCACATTATAGTATTCCTGCTAATCTCGAGATCCATGAGCAAAAGATCTGAACAATTGTGGTAATGATATTTTCTTAAAAGAGCAATCCAGCAAAAGTTGTCAAAGAACAACACTAAATTCAACAGGATACAACACGAGGAGACATAATCAAAAGGCGAGACAATACAAATATATGAAATCTCTAAGTAAACTCTGAAGAAACTGACATCCGCTTTGAGACAATTGGCAAGCGGTATTTCTAACTCCAAAACTGATGGCCATCTAGCTCAAAGCACCAGTCACTGAAGAGATAGCCACCGCAAAAGAACCACTAACATTGCAATGTGTTGCCGGATTTTAGGAACAACCCGATGCACAGTTGACAATGATTTTTCGGGATCATACGGAGCAGCAACTGACCTTTTTAACAGCTGAAACATCATCCTTTCCCCCAACATTTATGGTCTGTCCTTTGGGCAGGGCTGCAGGATCATCGCCAATATCGAGTGCTTTACGACTAACCACATGGTATATTTGGGTGAGTACCTCTGTGAAAGCATTCTCGACATTCATAGACTCGAGGGCAGATGTCTCCATAAAATAGGTCTTTTCCCTCTCAGCAAAGGCTTGGCCATCCTCAGTAGAAACAGCACGAAGGTGGCGCAAATCTGCCTTGTTGCCCACAAGCATGATCACAATATTCTGGTCTGTGTGATCTCGAAGCTCTTTCAACCATCTTTCAACATTCTCAAATGTTACATGTCGTGTAACATCATAAACAAGCAATGCTCCAACAGCTCCTCGATAGTAGGCACTTGTGATTGCACGGTATCTTGAGGCACAAAAATGCAAAAACAAAAAATGAAATTTAGACATGGTCATAACAAATAAACATGTGGGGTGTGGGGGGGGGGGGGCAGGTGAAGGTTTTCCACCAAACTCGGTCACTAGTTTTTCTATGTTCCTATTGTTGAGGAAAGACAGTGCCAGTTAACAGAGTAAATGATCACTATGGCTATTTTTGGACCTTGGACTTCAAGTGAGGAAAAGGCAAAGAGAGGTGAAGGTTTTCCACCAAACTCTGCCACTAGTTTTTCTATGTTCCTATTGTTGAGGAAAGACAGTGCCAGTTAACAGAGTAAATGATCACTATGGCTATTTTTGGACCTTGGACTTCAAGTGAGGAAAAGGAAAAGAAAAGGTGAGAAGTCTAAAAATACAAACTCGGAGACAATTTTCCTTGCACGCCGCACTAAAATTCAAAATCCATACATAGCATCTATACTTGGTTCTGACATTTCATAATAGTTTTGGCGGTCTAAACAAGTTAAAAGGATATTCTACATGGGTTGATAAAATACTGTCTAAAAGCATATTCGGTAATCGGTTAAATCCTTAATCTTTAATTATAACCTGCATATGAGGAAGAAGGCACAAAACCGCCATTCATCATGACAAGCCAAGTACACATGCAGGATACAAACTTAGATCATCCCAGTAATTCAAGTTAGCCTTATCAGTAACAACCATCCAGGGGCAATCGTTAATACACATTTTACATCATGCACACAGGAACAGATCATCAAATCATATCAGCCCAAATTCAGCCTTATCAGTAACTACCATGCTAGGGCAACAGTCGTCACATTTTACATGTAAAATTATTGCAGCAAGTCTTGCATTGTTATCAGTTAGACTCGACAGGCATAGTCTAGCTCAAATCACTACTTATCAGTTAACACTTGTCTAAATCACCCTCTATCAGGAAAACCAACCATCCTGTTGACCCATCAAAATTTTCATCCGTAGGCATTTATTCTATCTGCTCTCAACGCTATAGAAGCAAAGGGAGCATAGTCAACAGCTTTGAAACTTGTATTTCTTAAATCAGTCCCTTCACCCAGAATCCAGGCACATTTTGCTCAACGGATCTGATGGTGGTCTATACTTGCAGGTGTTATACGACTCATTCCCCCGATCTATACACCCATTGTAGAATGCAATAAACTTAGCGTCATTGTCCACCAACACCACAGACCTAAACCCCTCATTCAGCTCAAATTTCAAAAAAAAAAAAAAGTAAAAGAAAAAAGGCAGGATTACAATCGCTATCGACCACTAGCTCCAGCAAAAGTAAGAATAAGAAATCGTAGTTCTAATCAATGAATTTTCAAAAACAAGCCAAGTACAGTACCGTTCTTGGCCAGCGGTGTCCCAGATCTGAGCCTTGACGATCTTATCATCGACGCGAATGCTCCGCGTGGCGAATTCGACGCCTATGGTAGACTTTGACTCTAAGCTGAACTCATTCCGAGCAAATCTCGAAAGCAAATTCGATTTGCCGACGCCGGAGTCGCCGATCAGGACCAGCTTGAAGAGGTAATCGTAGTCGTCTTCAGCTCTGTATCCCCCCGCCATGTCCACACTATATGCTATACTGTATAAAAATACCTATATGTCTATATACGTAACTAGGGCTGTAAACGGAAAACCGAAAATTCGATTACCGTCCGCATCCGTATCCGTTTACGAGGTATATTATCCGCATCCGTTTAAAGTGGATATATCCGTATCCGATTATAGGTATCCGAGTAATAAACGGATACGGATATGGTAATTAGATATCCGCTCCGTTTAATATCCGTTCCGATTGTATATCCGTTGGATATATCCGTTTACTTATATCCGTTATCCGTATTCGATAAATTATTATTATTATTATTATTATTATTATTATTATTATTATAACCTTATCTCTTCTTACCCTTTATATGATTTAATTAGATTATTTATTAATTTATATACATTATAAGAATAAATAGAAAAATAGGAATGAATAATATGAATTATATTAATTGCATTAATGATAAAATATACTAATATCTTCTTACTTTTGATGTGCTTTAATTAGATTATTCATATTTGTATATTTGCTATGTTTATAAATTTTATTTTATACTTTAAGAATAAATTAAATAAGTAATACATATTATATTAATTATAATAAACCTCGATTGGTCCTCATGGTGGCATAACAATTCTAGAATTTTCTTCCAAATAGAAATAGTGGTTCGCTGCCTGTGAAATAAATATTCGGGCCACCATATGTAATCAACTATTGGGACCACAATTGTTTTTCTTACAAAGAAACAATAAAAAATAACGTCACGTCACACAAAAACGTGCCACAAGCCACATGCACCACCAAATTCACCTCAAATGCACGCCAAATTCACATTTCCAGTTACAACAACTCACAGAGTCACAGGCCACCAAAATTCAAGACCTCAGATTCTCCATCTCCGACGCTGACACTGCCTCAGCGGCGGATGATGGGCGGCTCCGCCACATATCTTCCTTGACTCCACTGCGCCGCAACCGGCCAGATCTCGAGAGATTTACATAAACAACTCCGACGAAACCATCAGGACTCCAAAAACTCGTGGATCTCCGGTGTGTACAGTGTACGTAATACTTTTTTTTTTATCTACATAGATAATATTTATGTTTTACAACGATATATATATATATATATATGTATATTATGAATCGCACTTAGAATAATAGTGTCATATCCACATTTCAGATTCAGATCTGCAGAACAAGCAACAGAACCATAGTTATCGAAAAATCCGATCTTCTCATTTCGCCACCTGAAAATCCACAATAGGTAAGCAAATATTACATTTTAGCTTCGCCTCTCACTTCTTATTGTTCAAAGATTATTGTCACTGGATTTTCTGGGCACTTTTTACCATTTTGGTTAACTTAATTGTCACTGGATTTAAGTTCTATGTAATGTTTCTTCTGGGTTGTTGAATTTTGGAGAGCTTTGTGTAAAGATACTCCGTGTTTTAGCTGCCCAACATTTGTGAAACTTATTGCATTATTTGTTATCAATTCTTATTGCTCTGGTATCTTGCTTATTTTGAGGCTTTTAACTGAATTTTTTCTTATCAAATTTTGATTTTTATGGGCTAAATTTTATTGGTTGAGGCTTGATGTCGAATTTTTCAATTTTGCAGATTTGACATACTTCAAATTTCACTGACTATCTGGTTGTATTTGATTTTATTCTCCGGGATGGACTGTGTTATTCTTTTGTTTTGGATTTAGATCCAGAGTTGCTGGATGACTGTTTCCCATGGCTGTGATCTTTAATCAGTTTTTTTATTTAACTGCATCAATTTATTCTTGCTTTCTACATCTGTTCATGGAGTTTCTTGTATTATTAAACTCTTTTTCCTTTTTCTATTTGTATAGATATATTTGGTTAGTTGTGAAGCAATGTCACAATCTAGTGCCGCCGTTTCAACACAATCAATGATGGGGAGTAGTGTAAATGCTGAAAATTCGACACCCGATGACTCCGAACAAGCTCAACAAGTTGAACTAGTTGAAGTTAAACGGAGAAAATTAACTTCTACGGTATGGGAGCACTACACTAGGGAAGCCGTGGGAGGTAACGGTAACATTACTGCTATTTGCAATTATTGTAAAAGAAAGTTTGATGGGTCTAGTAAAAGCGGAACATCTCATTTGAGAAATCATACTAAAACTTGTCCTCTTAGGACCTCAAGTGACATACGACAAGCTTTTATTGGAAAATGTAGTGATGATATTGGAAAATCTGGTGATGATGTTGATCCTAAGATGACAATACACAAATTTGACCCTGCGGTTGAAAGAAAGTTATTTGCTAAAATGATTGCCAAGCATGATTTGCCTTTTCTTATGTCTCAATATGAGCATTTTAGAGCTTGGGTGTCTTATTGCATGCCATCTTATAAACACCGATCAAGAACTACGGTGAAAAGTGATTTGATGGATCTTTATGTTGAGGAAAAGTCGTTGGTATACAAAGATCTTGGAAATTTAACTTCTCGAATCACTCTTACAACTGATGGTTGGACTGCAGATCATCAAAATCGTGGATATTTTTGTATTACTAGCCATTACATTGATTCTAATTGGGAGTTGCAAAAGAGATTGCTTGCTTTTCATATTGTTCAGTATCCACATAATGGCTTGCGTTTGTCTGAATGGTTGAAAAATCGTATTCTAGAATGGAATATTGATAAGAATTTATTTGCTGTAGTTGTTGACAATGCTACTCAAAATTCTGGAATGTTGGATGGTATTATGAAATGGTTGAATGATAAGAACGCACTTTTGCATAATGGGGACATGTTTCATATTCGATGTTCGGCTCATATAATGAATCTAATTGTCAAAAATGGGCTTGATGTGATTCGTGGACTAATTGAGAAAATCCGTGATAGTGTCAAGTACATTAATGGGTCAGTAGCAAGAGATGAAAAATTTTCTCTTGCTTTGAGTCAAACTCGATTAAATCCAAAAAGGCGTGTAAGCTTGGAGTGTGATACTAGATGGAATTCAACGTATGATATGCTTATAAAGGCTTTAGATCTTCAAGAAGCATTTAAGCGCTTGGTTGAATTGGATAGTGATTATATATTTTTGCCTTCAAAAGAGGAATGGGAAATGGGAGCAAAAGTTTGTAGACATTTGAAAATTTTTAAAGATGCTACTGATGCACTTTCTGGAAGTAAGTATCCAACTGCCCCTTTATACTTCACATATGTGTGTCATATAAGAGTTGCATTGATGGCTTGGAATAAGAGTGATGATGAAAATATTCGGAGAATGGCGTTTTTGATGCAAGCAAAGTTTGACAAATATTGGGAGGAATGTAATATGGTGTTGACTATTGCTTCGATTCTTGATCCCAGATACAAGATGACTCTAATTCAAGCTGCTTTTAGCAATATATATGGTGATTATGCAGATATTTATACAAGCAAAGTCCGTTCCTTTTGGACTGATTTATTTGCAGAATATGGGAATACATCGCTTGCTTCTGATGTTTGTGAATCTTCATCTAGTCATATTGAGAATCTCGTCATTGTTGATGATCCAATGCCTATGAATCCTATTATTTCAACATTTAAAGCTCTTGTTGCTGAAACTAAAGCTACTACTCTTCCTAGAAAAAGTGAGATTGAGTTGTATTTGGAGGAAGGATTGTTACAACATGACGAGCAAGATAATGCATTTGATGTTTTACATTGGTGGAAGCATAATGGAATGAGGTTTCCAACTCTTTCGAAGATGGCTCGCGACATCTTGCCTATTCCATGTACCTCAGTACCGTCAGAGTCCACATTTAGTCAAGCACGTAGAGTTGTTGATGATACACGTGCTTCATTAAATTCAGAAACAGTGGAAGCTTTACTTTGTGTCAAAGATTGGTAGCAAACACTTAGAAGTGAAGGCATGCATGTCTTTTATTTCTTTTAAAATTTTCATTTATATAGCAATAAATAAGTATATAGATAGACTAATGATCATTTTTTTATAGAGTAAATGGATGCACTTTGAAGTACATGATTTGAAGGTTGATGCATCTTATATTGTTTGGTGTAAAAGGTAATTTTTTGGTTATTGTTTTTCACTATTAAATATTAATGTTGGATACAAGTTTTTTTTCCTTTTTTTCTTACTCTTTCTTTTCAAGGTATGCTTGGTGAATAAAAGAAGATAAAGTGCTTGGAGCAAAGGTTTAGAAGCTACTTTGTTAACAATTGTGATTTGTGATCATTTATGTAATGTTGTGTTAACATTTTGGACTTTGATTGTATTTGCTCCTTTGGGATGTAAAATATTCTAAATCTCGGATAGTATTTCACTTAATCATGTAAAAGACTTTGGTGAGATAAAGTTTGTTTTATTCTACTTCATATTGTATTTTATCTCATATTTCTTTTTTTAAATATGCATGAATGTATAAACAGATTCGGATATTCGGATAAACGAATTCGGATATCCAATCAAATATTCGGATAAACGGATTCGGATATCTAAACAGATATTCGGATAATTGTTAGCGGATTCGGATATTCGGATATCCAAAAATTCATAATTATATTATATTTTAAAAAATACTAAACGGATACGGATATATCCGAATTCGCAAAATATCCACCGGATGCGGATTCGGATATAGGTTGCCAATATCCGACGGATTCGGATACGGATACGGATACGGTAAAACTTAATCGGATACGGATTCGGATACAGCATATCCGCTCCGTTTAGTATCCGTTTACAGCCCTATACGTAACTCCTGAGTGCGTGAGATCCTTTGTTTCGGTTATAATATGACGACACTAAATAAAAAAATGGAGTAGACAAATTCTCGAGATTTTCATGGTGGGGTGTAATGATGGAGGAGGAGGGGAGAGAGAGAGAGAGAGAGAGAGGAGAGAGAAACAATTGGGATATAAAAAGGGTGATTAATTGGTTGGTTTTCGTTGGGACAACTATTTACCAGCTGGTTGTAAAAAGTGATTTGAATTATCTTATTTTGATTTTTATCTTGACCATTTGATGTCCATTTTCAGAGTAATTTGGTCTTGGTCAGTCCCAATTCTAACAAAATCTGTTACGAATCAATGTTTTTACAAATTGGGGCCCTTTTGTTCGATCAAAATAATTAATTTGAAAGAAGGGTTATTGGTCCAACCATAGCAATAAAATCTATTTGTGAGTCAATGTCATGCAAATTGATAGCCTTTATTCAATTAAAGATCAGATTGAAATGAGGCTAATAACTTCAAAATTTTAAATTGCAAAGATTAAAACATTTGTTTGAAAGAAAACCCAAATAAGTGAACTAATTATCTTTACAATTAACTCATATTTAAATATTACAGTTATATTTATAATTACCTTTGCAAACCGTACTTTAGTAAAAAGAGAGTAAAATTAGTTATTTATTATTATAATTCAGTTCAATTTACACGAGCTTGAAAAACCTATCATTATTCCGATGTCTTTAATAGTTTTTCTTTTTTTTTTTGTTATGGGAATCTTTAATAGTATATTTGGTATAAGAGACTTTGGCCATTTTCTTCCAATGTTGTAGTTTTTGCCTTTTTTTTTTACCCGAAGACGTAAAAGAATCAATTAATATATAATAAAAGAAAATTCACATATGTGAGAATTAAATTCACAGTCTCTTTTGTAATGGGGTTCATTCTTACCATTAGATCAAGGATTCTCGACAAATGTTTACAGTAAATTTTTGCTTGTTCTAGCATGGTATATACAATATACAATGACGTTATTTCAGTTCATACCATCTATTATAAAACAATAATATATCATCTCCTTTACTCGTTAATATACGTGTACGTATATTTATGGATGAATAATATAAGGAAAGAGGATGGCCACATGCATTTGTGGACGGTTAATATAAAGATAGTTTTTTTTTTTTTTTATATTAATCATCCACAAATACACTTATTGTATATTGATAAATAAATAAATAAAATATAATATCTTTTTAAAGAAAGAGGATACAAAGTATCCTAAATCCAACGCAACCGACTTTTTGGAAAGTTAGGCACATGACAACATATGCCGCATTAAATGAACTTATAAAATTCTATAACAATGACTAATAAACAATATTTTTTTACTACAATCCGGCAAGCCACATTTTGAAACAAACATGACCTTAGCGTCAATTGTAATAGGTTGCAACTCCTGTATGCAGTAGCATCGTCGGAAATTTCATCTATAGGGGTCAATACTCATCGTCCAAATAGCTATTGGTGAGTTTGCGACCATCTTTTGTTAATTATTTTAACGGACCTAAATGTGGGAATTTTCGATAAACAAATATAAAAAATCAAATTTTCTTAATTTTTTAGTGTATTAGGGGTGTTCATAATCGATAAATTGATCAATATAATTTAACTAAAATAATAAACAAAAATATATATTAATTTTCCTAGAAAACTCAATAAATTTTACAGGGCTCTTGATTGAAATAAACAAGACTAATAAATTAATATACTCATTACTCATATGGCATACACACATGACATGTCTTTGGGGGTGTGAACATAATTAATTTGTACTTTTAAATTATTATACTATCAGAGTATAAATGGGTGTAGATATATACATGTATAGATATACACATATACAACCTTGTTTTTTATTTTATTATGACAAGCAAGCCAAAATTCTTTTTGCTCTTTTAAAGTCAGGTTAAAAATTTTAAATTAGTCCCCATCTTTTTACTTTGTAACCCCTTCCTATGTAAACTTATAATTTTACTAGGAGTGCCGCACACCTTATGCATGTGCAACATATAAAAAACATATATCTTAATTTAGTGTTCAAATTATTTTAGGATCAAAATATAAATATATTATTAAATTCCTTTTATAAGAATACTTTTTTAAGAACTATTTGACATAATTTATTAAATAATAATAAGCTAAAAATAAAATAATTATATAAAATAAAATTACATGATAAAGAAATAAATACAAAAAGAAGAAAAAACATCATATAATTGTAATTAGAGAAATTATTTTGTGTGTGTGTGTGTGTGTGTGTGTGTGAGAGAGAGAGAGAGAGAGAGAGAACTAAAAATATTAATTATTGATTTAAATGAACTTTTTATGAAAAATAGATTTCAACTTCTAAAATCCAAAATAATCGAGAAAGTGATTTGTGGGTGGAGAAAATGGGCTTTCAAATTGGATTGCGATATTACAATATTGTCCTCTCTATTTGCTTCTTTGTTGCATGTGTTTACTAATTAAAAAGAGCAAAAAACAATTTACTACCCTGTGTTCTTAAAAAAGAGTAGAAAAAATCAAATGAAAAAAAATATAACTTTAAAAACCCTGTGTTTTTTAAAATTGGCTCACCATACCCTATTGCTGTTTTTTAGCCAAATAAATATGAGTACTCTATTTTACCCTCATTCATATTTGAATATGGCTAAATGAATACATCAAAATAGATACACTACACATATAAATATTTATATATTTATAAATCACAATATACTGCAAAGCTTTGCAACATCCGATCGGCCGACCACCACCGCCCACCGCTCACTGCCGACTTGTGGGCAACCCTACTACTTTACAAATGCAGCTCTTACTAGATTTTCAAGAACAATATCTAAGAATTGAATACCATAAAAATGAAAAAGTTCCACAAAAATCCAAGAACCCATCAAATAATAAAAATTAATTTAGCTGCAAAAAAAAAATCAAAGATAAAGTTAAAAAAAATGGATTTTTAGTGAATCCATGGGGAAAGAGGAAAAAGTAGGAGGAGAAAGGGGTGAGGCTATTGGATTGGGAATTGGAGACGATTATGGGGTTGAGCCCTGATTTTCAAAATTGTAAAAAAACAAATAAGGCTCATATTTGTATATAGTAGATGAGGCAAGAAATGAAACACGCCATGGCTGCAAAACATTAGTTGCTAAATGGAGCGGAGCCCCACTCGTGATCCAGATCACCCTGCCAAAATACGGGTTGCATTTAATGAACCCTAAACACTCTGCAATATATAATTTCATTACAATCGTCTGATCCATACACAGACAAAGGCCAGTTGGTTGGGGGGGAAAAAAGAGATGAAATCAAGAGGGTTGTTGAGGGGTGTTGTAATTAACCCATCATGGTCACAGGGAGTTACTATGTAATTATACCAAGAAAAATCGATGTTGGTTGAAGAAAAAGATGGAATCAAAATTCTCAATAAAAAACCTATCATCAACCTTGGCCCGATTTTGAAGCTTCAGGGCCTCGCTCTATCATCGAGCTCTTCATTTTGTTACTTACGAGGCTGTGAAGAGAAGGCTAGTGGGGTGTAGTCGGAGAGTGGTGGCAGTGGCGATGGTTATGAGGAGGGGTGGCTTGTGTATGTAATTGCTGACGCAGCAGTGCTGTGAAAACCCAGGTTTGTGGATGGGGATGGGTTGAGGGAGGAGACGGGTTTAGGGTTTGTATTTTACTTTTACTTTTTCTTTTTTTTTGGAAAAATTGATTTGTAAGGGTACAAGGGTAATTTTATAGCATCAAAACACTATCTAAATTGCAGTAGAGGCGCGTGGTACACGCTAGGGGTTTTTAAGTTTATTAGAAATTACACAGGATTTTTTTTTTTTGAGATTTTTTGATACACAAGGTCATTTGTGTTCATTAGAGGTATCATGGGGGGGGGGGGGGGGGGCGGCACGAGCATTAATTCCAAATTAAAAGAGTAAAATCGACACATTGAAAATTGGTATCTGAATGAATTGATTTTATGGGAATTTCTACTATTACTCCGAATTTTACATAACTTTATCTATTTCATATAGAATTAAAGATCAACTTTTGTAAAATTACAAAAAAAAAATATGTCATTTGTAAGATAAAAATAATTTTTTTTATAATAATATAGATACTGACGTCATATGAATTATTTTTGCTATAACTGTGTGCATTTTTGCACCGCGCATATATGTACAATAGAGTTTTAGCAAAGTGAGGGGATCAATTACACCCGCTTAACACCAAGTGGCTCCACCACCGTCTATATGATTGCACTTTCGAAAGTTGGCAAATCATTCATCCATGATCCAACATCAAAGTTGTCGTTCATTCGTGTAACTTCTTCTTCTTCTTCTTCTTCTTCTTCTTCTTCTTCTTATTATTATTATTATTATTATTATTATTATTATTAAAAGCGTGTGCAAAAATATAAACACGAATTAATTTAATTACATTCTTTAATTTTGTTATGATAAATGTATAAATTTTATTAATTTTTTATGAATGTATTTTTCATATAACTATTTAAAATAATTTATTAAGTAATAATAAATGAAAAGTAATATAATTTTAAAAATAAAATTACACGATTAAGAAAACAAACACAAAAAAAATTGAATGTTGAGTAAAGGGAGAGTGTGCGTGTGTGTGTGTGTGAGAGAGAGAGAGAGAGAGAGAGAGAGAGAGAGAGAGAGAGAGAGAGAAGAGAACACAAAAAATAAACAAAATAATAAAACAAAAATCAGGCACCAAAATCATCAAGATAACGGGGAGGATAGATGCTATCCAATTGGGTATTATTCAATTCAATTTTTAATCATTGGATCGAATATTATAATGTAATATTTTTTTTATACATAATCATATTCAAATTCAATAATTTAAAATAATATTTGGGTACTATCCAAGTGGATAGCATTAATAATTACCAAGATAACCATTAAGATAGTTGTTAAATCCCAAATATTTTATTAATATTATAATGTAAATTATGGGTTGGTTGGTTCATTTGTTAATAATATTTTTTTTTATGAATTCTGCAAAATAAAAGTGGTTCTTGTCTTTTGTCGAATCACGTCGTGTTATGATTGCTCATTGTTAGGGAAAATATCTAGCTGTCCACTTTAACTATCATCCCCACTGATATTTTTATTCATTAAATTTAAATAAATTAATTTGAATTAAACTTCAAACTTCAAAACAAGGTTTATGGGCATTTGTAACGGTATGAATATATAAAAAGGAAAAAGAGATAGAATGATAGATAATTTATTTACACTTTTAATCTCTAAACTTGAACCAAAAATGGTTTAAAAGTTAATACTCAGGCCAGTCAATATAGTACAATGCTCCACCTTTTCACTTTGTTCACAAATATATGAAATATTTTTCTCAACAACTCTCTATTTCGTCTGAACCTTTTCATTATTCATAAAATATAAATTTTTGCAAACCTTATAAGTTATTTTAATGTGGTTAGAAATTGTGGCACCATGAGATAAGGAAAAGGCGCCAAGTCGCCGGGCTGCATCGGAGTGTGTGACGTATTCATGTGATGCGTTCTTCAAGGATTTATCTCTTTTGAAAGTAAACAATTGATACGGACACGCGACTTTAACTCTGTTTAGATGATTTTTTTTTTTAAAAAAGAATTATTTATTTTTTGAAAAAAAATACGTCAACGAGAAAAAAATATTTAAAGGAACTTTTTTCAAAAATAAAAAAACAAAGCTAGAAAAAAAAAGTTAAAAAGGTGATTTTTTAAAAAAAACTATCCAAAGTATTTTTAAATAAAAATATATTTAAAAATATTTTTTATTGCATCCAAACATAAAAATTACTTAACTTAGAAAAAAAACCTCAGTCAAACATGGTTCAAAAAAAAAAAAAAAATATATATATATTTTAAAACCAATTAAACGGTCATTTATCCATACAAAAATTCATAATTTGTCAATAATATGTAAATAATTAATATTAGACTTGACTCATATAACATTTCATCATTTGACTTGCGATGTTACTTCTAAATTTAATGTTTGATTACTTGATAGCTACGGCTGATTTTAATTTTATTTTCCATAGTATAGTTTCTATTTTCAGATTTTTTTTTCAGTTGAAAAATGCCATTCATGTTTTTAGCATAGAAACAAAATATATATTTAAAATGAAAAACCACAATGCTACAATAAAAAATATATTTGATTTATAATATTTTTATAGAAGGCATGTTTATTGAAAATACATGCATATTAATAAATTTTGATTATTTTGGGTTCCATTATTTATCTTATCTCAAATTCAAATAAGTTGTGACAAAAAAAAATCAAAATTTAAATTATTTATAGTTAAAATGAATGTAATTCCAAATTTTAAATGAGAAAAAACCCACTTAGTTATATTATTATATTAGGCAGGAAACCTTTTAACTTTTTCTTTAATGCGTTTAAATCTATTCTCCTTGAACTACTCTTGTTAAAATAACTTCAACTATAAAAATATTACCTACTTTTTTCTCTCATCTCTCAATGTGTTTTTTCTTTCCCCTTTCTCACATTCCTCTTTTTTATTTAATTTTTTCTACCTTTTGTTTCATTTATTTTGTTTATCATAAGTTTTATAAACAATAAAAAGAGTTAGATATATATGTAGTAAATTTAGAAAAAAAAAGCAATTTTATTTTATTAAAATTAAACATTTGATTAGATAATATTTATTTTATAGTTTGTAGATGCTTCGAATGTATTTAATAGACTAATATATATATAAATGAATCAAACAGGACAAATATTCGTATGTGATCCTTTGACATAATAGATATACATTTATTTTTAAAAACCGTGATCCTTTGACTTAATAAATATACGTTTGGTTTTAAAAACAGGGCAAAGTTATTGTTGGGACTTGATTATGTCCGTATATGTAGGGTGGAGTGTGTCCATTTTGGTTTTAAACAAAAAAAAATAGCGTCCTAAACCAGTGTATTGCACGGCCCCACCGAGCCGTTACAAGTCCTTTGTCTGATTTCAGTCTGGATATTCTATAACTTTCATCGAATTATATATTCCATTATACTAATCAATTATGTATATTAATAAAAAATTAAATATTTTTTTAATATATTTTTTAATCTTATTAATTTTTTTTATTTAAATTACTCATTAATATACATAATGTGTATTAATTAATATAATAAAAAATATATCACTCACCAATATATATAATATGTATATTGATGAATGTAATAAAAAATATGATATAATTACACAATAAAATATCTGGATCCATAATTTATCCAAATTTGATGATATGCACAGTTGCACCGTAAACATAAAATTCCAATTCCCATACGTCTCTTCTTCTTTCCATTAATTTAAGCTCTAAGTTATATTTTGGCTGATCACTCAGCGACCTTTAATCGCTATACTCCTTCAAGTCTTCAACAGCTAACTATGGAGAGCAAGAGTACTGCGGCGGCGGCGCGGCCGTCGTTTCCGGCGGAATTGGAGTACCAGTCAGGCTTCGGCAACAGCTTCTCCTCCGAGGCGATCGCCGGAGCTCTCCCCCGCGGTCAGAATAGCCCCCTCGTCTGCCCTTACGGCCTCTATGCTGAGCAGATCTCCGGCACCTCCTTCACCTCTCCACGCAAGCTCAACCAGCGCAGGTGATGTCAACATACACCAACTCAAATACTTCATTTTTGTTTGGGGATTTAAGTTTTGAGAGTATTAATTGGGAGGAGTTTTTCTTTTTTGGGTTTAAGCAGCTGGTTGTATCGCGTGAAACCATCAGTGACGCATGAGCCGTTCAAACCTAGAGTCCCCTGTCACGGGAAGCTAGTGAGCGAATTTAACAAGTCAAATAGCTCCGCGACGCCGACTCAGCTGCGGTGGAAACCAATGGAAGTTCCGGAATCGCCAACTGATTTCATCGACGGTTTGTTTACTGTGTGCGGCGCTGGCAGCTCCTATCTTCGGCATGGTTTTGCGATTCACATGTAATTGGTATTTCATGATTTGTCTTCTGTTATCCGTTACTCAAGTCTCGAAATATCTACTGAATTTTAGCAATATTTAGAGTCTAATATAGTTGACTCTCTCTCTCTCTCTACCTGTTGATATGCGACGTTTCCCTAGATCGCCATCTTACCTTAATCTTTGATGGGAGTAGGTGGTTCTTTTGATTAATGTGCTCTTTCAGAGTATCAATTGCTAGCGTGGATGTAGGTACACTGCGAACAAATCAATGGATGACTGCGCATTCTGTAGTGCTGATGGAGATTTTCTGATTGTTCCTCAAGAAGGAAGTAAGTGATGCATATCCATTCATATTTTTATCATTATTCCATCAATTATAATTGCAATTTCTGCTCAAGTCTAAAGATATATAAAAATGTCCCATTAGGTTTCAAGGCATCAATCATTTATGTTCAAATGGAAACTAATGACATCTTCCTAAACCATAGTTTGAAATTCCTAGGATACATTAGTATCCTTAACCAGAATAAAACCTCCTATCTTGATTATCTTGGGGTTGTTTAAAGTTGTGTTTCTTGAATCTCATTTTCTTATCTCAAGTTCCCAGTGTTGCCAAATGTTTTTGTCCTTCTAAATGTTATGGAACTGTGTCGTCTCCATATTTGTACTGTGCTTTCACCTCCTATATCTCTCTTTGGTGTTATCATCCTTCTTAGCTTGGGTCTTGGAGTTTTGGGATATGGTCCCACACTTGATCTCAGTCTTGATCCAGCTTTCCGGTGTCCTGGTCATGCCGCCATTCCATGTGGCAAGGTCGTGTTGTTTTACGTGTTGATTACAAATATCCATTCGATATTCTATGCTGATCGTGTAGGGCTATGGATCACTACTGAATGTGGAAGACTAGAAGTATCTCCTGGGGAAATAGTAGTTTTGCCTCAAGGGTTCCGATTTGCTGTTGATCTGCCGGACGGACCATCAAGAGGGTATGTAGCTGAAATATTTGGAGCTCATTTTCAACTTCCTGACCTCGGACCAATAGGTGCATCCAAAAGTTTTGAAACTTTTCACTTCTCTTCGAGAATATGACCTCAGGCAAGTTAACGAGTTCTTCAATAGTTCTTGACATGTGCTTCGGTATGTAGGTGCTAATGGCCTTGCAGCTCCGAGGGATTTCCTAGCTCCTGTGGCCTGGTTTGAGCACATGTCCCGTCCAGGTTATACCATTGTGCAGAAGTTCGGCGGTGAGCTCTTTACCGCAAAACAAGATTTCTCTCCTTTTAATGTGGTTGCTTGGCATGGGAATTATGCCCCTTTTAAGGTGGGTATCTTTTCTCATGCTGTTTGTATCCGTGGGTATAAGAATCAAGGGCTGTCTGACTTTGTTTATCTATAATACTATAATGATAATTTGAAAATAATCTCTCTCTTGACCTGATGGAATAGTTTTTACTTTTTCAGTATGATCTAAGCAAATTCTGCCCATATAATACTGTTCTGATCGATCATGGTGATCCATCCATAAATACAGGTAGATTGCGTGTATGAACATTAGTTAACTATTTCCGGTAGAAATTGGTTTGAACAAGGCAATTGTATTTCTCTATATTCTCGATTTTTAGTCTAAATCTTCTTAAATTAAATGCAGTTCTGACCGCGCCTACTGATCGACCTGGTGTAGCGTTGCTTGACTTTGTCATTTTTCCACCTAGGTGGTTGGTTGCTGAGCACACATTCCGTCCTCCATATTACCATCGCAACTGTATGAGTGAATTCATGGGTCTAATCTACGGAGGGTATGAGGTATAATGGATGGATATTGTTAGAATTTTTCCGATTTGATATAGCTCTGTGACTTAATGACTAAAGTGGTACTTAATTAGGTAAATCAAATATAACCATGTATTTGTATTTTCTCCTTTTCTTCAGTAAGTTGAATCTTGTTCTCAGGCAAAAGCCGATGGATTTCTTCCAGGCGGTGCGAGCCTTCACAGCTGCATGACTCCCCATGGTCCAGATACAAAAACTTATGAGGTAACACACTCTGTTGCACCCAGCTGGAGATTTACTATACTTTTAAGACTTGTTAGTCCTAGTATGGTTTCATTAGCCTTTTTACAGTGAAATTTGAGATCCCTTCTGTAGCTTCCGTGCTGCTTCATTAATGCCATTATCAAAACTTCAGGCCACAATAGCACTTGGAAATGAAGCAGGGCCGCGAAGAATTTCCAGTACCATGGCTTTCATGTTCGAGTCTTGTCTAATGCCTCGGGTCTGCCCGTGGGCTCTTGAGTCTCCTTATATGGACCATGATTATTACCAATGCTGGATTGGTTTGAAATCCCATTTTACATGTGATCCCGCAAGCGAAGATAGCGAAGGCGTCGAGAATGGGCACAGCAACAAGAAATGAAAAGGGATTTGAAATTGGTACGATTCGACACCTTTCTTGTACATATAATATGATCAAATGTATGAACTGTGTTCAAAATTATGCCTCGTATACTAACACAAAACTATGTGAACTGCGTGTCAAGAATGTATAATAATGATGTAAATACGACTGTGTGCTGCAAGTCGGTGGTAAATTAAAGGATTTCGTTTACGCTGCAATCGGTTGGCCCAGATCACAAAACACTTCCTCAGGGAAGATGTGGAGGGATGGGCCAAACCAATCGTTCGATTCAGCCTATTAAGCAATAGAATGGGCTTACGGCTTGCTATTTGTGGTTAATGTTTCAATTTTTACCATGAGAATTGAAAGCTAGCAGCTTGTGCTATTGGATCCAAGTAACTTCTGGGAAAAGGAGGCTTAGAAAATGAAAGAGCCGTACGGATGGTAGGCTTAAAAAAAATGTTTGTCGGGCTGTATGTTTATAGTATTGTTGATGTTTTTAAGCTAAGTTATTTATGTTTGGATGCAGTAATTAATAGTGTTCG
Organism: Petrea volubilis; assembly: GCA_026212405.1. Lineage (NCBI taxonomy): Eukaryota > Viridiplantae > Streptophyta > Magnoliopsida > Lamiales > Verbenaceae > Petrea > Petrea volubilis. The sequence goes on along the minus strand of CM047870.1, from coordinate 38,878,411 downwards.
AAAAAATGCCTTTTTTTGGAAGTTACTATGAATAGCTTTAGAAAAACAATTATCTTTTGGCTTTTTTTTTTCTTTTTTTCTTTTTATTGGCTTCTATTTGTTTTGAAAAAGCACAACTAGACAGTTTTTCTTGTGCCCCTACAGTTTTGGTTTTTTTGTTTTTTTTTTCCTCCAAAAATTTTTGTATTGAAAAAAGCCCATACAAGTGGGCTTAAATATGATATTTGTGCTTGCTTTGTTGTCTAACTGAAAGTGATGGACATTTCCTCGAGATGTGAAATTTTGTAATGCGAAATATTTAAATTTATATATCTATTATTACATATAGTATACAACTGCGTATGTATTACGGTTAATGTATTATATTACATTCATATTTGCCTATTAATCACATGCTGCAATATATTTAATAGAATTGCCCGGTTTACTAGTATAATTTAACATTTAATATTAAATTGTATTGAGGCATTCCCATATGGTTAGATTTTATCTGCCTAATATTATCAAAATATCAAACATCTTTTTGGCTAAGAGTATTTTTGCAGTCTTATCAATTTCACTAAATTCCTAGTCTTCGTTCATGTATACCCAAGTACCAAACACCGGAACAAAATTAGTTTTAAGAAATCATGATTTGCTATTCATCCTATCCTTCGAACGACCACGTATAATCAAAATTATCAAATGTTAGTACCTTATTATTATTATTATTATAAAAAAGAAACTTTTATTACTGTAGTAGCACTAGCATTCTATGATAGACCAGGTGTAAAGTATTCGATTCATTTGAATTATGAGAATCGATGATTTTCATTGATCTCTCGCCTGCAACTTAACAGAATTAAATAATTATATCTGATTCTGTGATCCATAAAAAAATTTGGCCTCAAAATAGAAATTGTGGGGTCTAGTGGTACCAAGGTGAAAATCAAGTAAAGAGGGTGGACCTAAGTGAAATATTTAATAAGTTGAGTGATGGAGCCTGACTGGATAGAGGTGGGGAGCAGGGAAAGCCCACAACACAATCCATAATAAGTGGATCAAATCCTGCACAAAGCTCAGGACAACCTTTTTCACCATATTATTTTATCTATTTCCTCTATTTCAATTTCATTATCTATTATATTTTGTACAAAAATTAAAAATTTTAAGTAGTTAGGGATCATTTGCTCTTGTATCGATATTTGATTCTTTATAGGATGAATATGTATATTATCAACATATTTTATAGGGATAATTATATCTACACCCCTTAAGCTTTAGTGTAATTATCGATATACCCCCTCACATTTGACTATTTACAATTAGACCCTTTGTAACATGATAATTTTTGAAACCCTGACATTTTTTATGAAATTACTTTTTTACCCTCATGTTTCAACCTCTAAAAATAGCTAAACTTAATATTTTTGTGTTGTACCAAAAATACCCCCAATTGAATATAAATTTATACTAAAAATATATAATATTAAAATAAAAATTATAAATTAAATAACATATTACATAAATATATATATGCACACACATCATATATATTATATATTATATATATGTATACATGTACATGTATAATATATATATATATACACACACACATACACAACACACAGATACACACATTTCACACACTCACACACACAAAAGACACACAGACACACACATATACACACACTCGCACATACACATAGAGAGAGAAAAGGACGAAGGAGAAGGTGTGAGGAGGCCAAATTTGATCGAGATCGACCATTGAGGAGAAAAAAAAAACATCAAAAGAAAAAAACCCAATCTTAGCATGGTTGAGGAATTTGAGGTGAGATTTGAAGGTGGGGGGAAGAAGAAGGTGGAGATGGGGCTTGGAGTTGGGTTTCGGGCCAGATCTAGTGGGCGATCGGCGGCAATAGTGGCATCAACATCGTGGTGGTTGTGGCGACAGCGATTGGTGGTGGTTTGTGGAGCTGTCAACCGCGGCATGGCAGCTGTGGAGGAAGAATGAGTGAAGAAGAAGAAGGTGGCGAGGTGGGGTGGCAGGGGAGGGGGGGGGAGGATGGAGAAAGTGGGTGGTTGGTAGGGGAGGAGAGGATGAAAGTGATTATTGGGGGTTAGGAAAAAAAAAGTACATTAATTATTTTGATATTTTTTAATTATTTTTAAGGCAGAAGGGAAAAAATGAAAAAAAAAAAAAATAGAAAGAATGAAAATTCAGAAAAATAATTTTTTTTTATTATAAAAAAGTATAAAAAATAATAACATAACTTATATTTATATTTTAATATGAGATAAAATTTATTTTATAAGAATTATTTGATTGTTTTGTTGATTTTTTTTTGAAACTTATATTTACATCCCCCAAATTTTTTGAAAATTACATTTGCACCTGTAAGGGCATTATAGTCATGCAAAAAAAGTCAAAAAAACATGCCAATTAACTTTCCGCTCATGGAGGGGTATTTTCGAAAGTTTGCAAATAAAAACTAACGTCCGCAACCAAAAATCCTAATGGCCACTAACGGAAGGGGGTATTTGTTAACGGCGCTAACATGGAGGGGGTCTAATTGTAAATAGTCAAATGCGAGGGGGTGTATCAATAATTACACTAAACCTCAAGGAGATGTAATTATCCCTATTTTATATCAACAAATTATTACAATCAACAATTACTTAATAATTAATATCAAGGACATACGAAGATTATTAATACAATAAAAAGAAACTAATTTAAACTAGAACGATGTTTTGTATTCATGGGAACTCTAACCTACAACTTTAAAATTATGTGGCCTCCACTTTGTTAATAAGATATTGCCAAATCAGCTATATCGTCCATATTAGTTAGGATTTTGATGTACAAAAGATATAAGGATTCAATGTTTTAAAGTCCAACTCAGCCTGCTCATACTGACACTCGATCTAGAAAATATTCTGGTCAGACTCTTTAAAACTGAAACACTCTTGAGAAGCTATGTATTTTGAGAAAATCAATAAACCATCGTTGAACCAGTTGAACCGTTTCTAAAACTGGTTGATTCACTTCACTCTTCTTTGAACGATATGACATGCTTGATATTCACCTCTCTAAATTAATAATGAATATTTATCCACCTTAATTATATATTTAACAAAAAAAAAAATAGTATCTCATGCCATGTTCAAACTTAAATTCAAATTATTTGTTAACTATAAAAATACATTTTTAAACTCTAATTTAAAGAAAGTGATTAATTACTCAAGCAAAAGCTTTTGGAGATTTTATATATATATATATATATATATATATACATTTTAGTGAAGCAAAATGATTATTTGGGTAAAAAAGAAAACTAGAAGTAGGGCAATGGTGGTGGCTCCTCCCACGTGCAATAATGCCTCTCTTTTTCATTAACGTAATGAGGCCTAACCTGTCCCAATCCTGTACGGATCCTTGGGAATTTTTGGGGATCATAATTAGCCATAAAATATAAGCACAAATCATAGACAATGACATTGGCTGATTTATCAGTTAAGAATCTTTGCTTTTGTTTATAGTTTTGCTCATGATTTGGTATCTTCAATGTGAATTTGTCCTCCCTTTGCACATGCATACTCCTTTAATTTGTCACCATTTTTATTTAATTCGAATCCCAATTGTAGTATATCAATCTACATCATGAATATGTTAGTTCCCTTGAATTGTAAATACAATTATTTGGTCCAATGAAATCCCATTCATCTCCTTTTATCTTGCCTAAATATAGAAATGGATCCAAAACCTAATAAAGCTACTTAATATGCAATTTGATTGTGACCAATTTTTAATGTTGGTTTTAATTTAATTTTGGAAGTATGAAATAAAGGATAAGACTATTTCATTTGGTATAAAATCTGAAATTCGAATTCAATACGATTTCATTAATTAGAAAGTGAAATTTATACAACAATGTCAAATTGTTGAAATTTAATTTGTGTGTGGGTTTAGGAATAATCAAGCTGAAAACTAGTGATTTTCACCAAGTCGAAATGACAATCTAACATTGAATTATATTTCTTCCCTATTTTCATCAAGAAATAGAATTCACTAATCCCAGTCAAGAGGCTCAACGTTGCTGTTCTTGAACAATTTAGAGTCGGGACTTCTTTTCTGCATTGTTACACACATGAAATTAATGGTCAAAATTGACTTCAAATTGTTAAGTGGCCGTTGTTGAAAATAGGATTGCTTAGCGATTCCGAATTAAGGAACTAGAATCACATCATTTCTCTTCTTTTATTAAGGAGCTCTTGTGTATTTACATGTACCCCGATAGAAATTTGTTTGAGTTCGACTTTTAAATAATTATGCTAAATCCAAATATATTTCAAACTCAAAATAAAAATTCACATCTAAACATAAATGAAAGTCAGAAATGATTGATAAATACAAAAAATTATGATCAAAAGTCATTGGACAGGAGATTACTTAATTAAATACGTAAAGTTATGAAGAAGTGAAATTGAAGTACAAATTGACAATTAATACGTGTCTAGCATGATTAATTTTATATATGTTATAGGGTACGCAAACTTTAGCGAATTATGATAATAATGAGATGGGACAGTGTTTAGTGTGACAGACGGTACTTAGACGGGACTTTGGACTTTTCGCTAATGATTATTAGTGTCTCCTTAAGTACTTTGAATTAAATAAACCAGGAATAAATGCCTATAGGCCATGGACGAAACTACCAAGAAGCTTTCTTTTATGATATCTATATCTATATGTATATAATTATATATATATATATATATATATATTATCTAGAGAGAGAGAGAAGGGGCAGAGAGCCTCCATGTGAGTCTGAACTGGAGACAAAGGAAAGAGGGGGTGGGGGCTAAGCAACAGTGCACATGGGGTTGGACATAAGATTCTAACATGCTCCTTTTCTTTCACAGCTCATCTCCCTAACGCTACTCTCTCTCTCTCTCTCTCTCTCTATATATATATATATATATATATATGTTACCACTAGACTTCTAACGGGTTCGGGTTCGATGCTGACCCGCTCCAAATCCACTGCTTGGTGCAAGTTTTGAGATCCTAAACTGGGTTTGAAGCAAATCCTCAATGATATTTATCACCATACACAAACTCATATATGAAATATAAATATAATGCCCTTATAAACTAAAGTATGAATGTTTTTAACAAATAACTTAAGACTTTCCATATATATGAAAATGAAAGTATATGTTTAAAATATGTCTATATTTTCAAAAATCAAAGCATGCAAATATAGACTTATAAATAAGAGATAATTACTTCCACAACCCCTGAATTTAAGCAAAATTACAAATAATATCCTCTAGTTTCGCAAATTGTTAATACTCCCTGAGTTTCGTTGCCGCCGTCTTTCAAATTCCAACTTCCGTTAGGTTGACTAACGGTCAACGTTTGTATATCCAATTGAACGTCCAAAATTACCCTTTTGAAGGCAGGAATGTTATTTGGCCAATTCTGAATTGACTCTTTTACCCTTATGGATGCTTATGTTATGCATGTCATTTTTGGGGGCAATGCATTGTAATTTAATACAATGAAAGGGGGTTAATTTTAATGTTTATGTTATATTGTCATAATAGCCATTGTATGTATATTTTAGCATGGAAAGGAAGTTTAAAAATCGATTTTTATGCAAGATTTGCCAATATGTGTTTGCATTATTATACATATCTTCGAGTACCATAAGTAGTCACTAATAAGTTACAAAATGTTAACAAAATAACACCAAATAATAGGAACAAATTCTTGACCAAAAACCATTATAATTACTTCATAATTACATTACAACGCCTAATTTCTTAAACGTTGTTCAACAGCATCCAAAAACCATCAAAAAACCCTAAAGGCACCAAAACACCCTAAAGGCATCAAAAACCATCAAAACACCCTAGACCAAATATGTTCCAAAGGCATCAACCAATACCAAATTTGTTCAAAATCCTAACAAGCACCTTAATTATATAAACAATTCATCCATAAAATCATTTCAAATTTGTGCATCGGGTGCAGGGGTTGAAGATGAAGGTATGTCGTGTAGTTTCTTCGAGCGTATCTCATTTTGTTGCGTATTGAATGTCCCCACAATAGGTTGTGACGCAGTCCCTTCTTTGCATTTATCTAATCTAAGAATCTTGTTTCTTGCTACCCAACATGCATGCTCTCCTTCCACATCTTCTTATTTCCATTCCCCCTTTAGGCCTCGGTACAATGCCTTTGTCTTTCACTTTTTTGGGCGCCACTGCATTTACATTGTGACAGAATAAGAATAAACTAAATGTTGTTTTTTATAATAACTTAAATATAAATAAGATTTCTAAATATTTTAAAGCTATACCATTGGAAGTAGAAGGAACTTCTGAGTTGACAGTCTTCACACTTCTTTGTGATAATGGGATGGTCTCAATTTGCAAAAAAATGTATAGTGAAAAAACAGTTAGGAATAAATAAAGACGAACCGTTAATAATAAATATTACACACCTCCATTGATTGTTTTCCTATTCCTTGATCAGATTGGATAGCCCTCTTTTTCTTTGATGTTTTACTAGTATGTGGTGGTCCATCCCCTTTTTTTGGTTATCTTAGTGCAATTTGTCCACCAATATCACCCTTGTCACCAAAGAAAAAAAAAACAACAATAAATAAATACTAACCAATAAATTTAAATAGCAAAATAACATTGATCATAAATTCAAAAAATATACCTTTCCACAGGCTCTATTATTGTTACCAAATCCATTGCATTTTTAACACCTAATTGAGCTTGATCACTTTGCTGGGGTAGGTTCTCGAAGCTCTCTTTTCCTTGTCCTTTTAAGCTTTCTTGGAAGCCTTGTTCTCAATGAAGGTTTCAAATTAGTAGACTTCACATCTAAATCTTTAGGCCAAAAGTTTTGATGAAGAGTAGGATATATCATCTTATTATAGGCCTTTCTATAATTCTCTGTGGAGAAGGTTAGGCGGACAAAGTCTTCAAGTTTTGATCTCCTGTAATTGATGGCAGTAATAACAACATGTCTACAAGGAATCCCCATTAGCCCTCAAGCCCCTATTAAAAGATTACCCCTCTTTAATTACTAATTTTTTTAACACCTTTCTCTTAATTATGCGAAATTCTAAATATAAATTATCTAAATAAATTTTTGTTAAAATTTTTATTTTTTAATTTATTAACTATTTTGTTATAATTCATAGTTTGAGAGAATTATTTAGCCAAAAGTATGTTTTGATAATGGGATGAAAATTACTTTATTATATGTTATTATTAAAATGATATAATAATTGATATATATATATATATATATATATATATATATATATATGAAAATATAGTTTTTATTGATCATACCATGATTTTAATTGGTTAGAATATTTTAAATATTTAAGAATTTTTTTTAAAAGAAGCTTATAATTTATTTTAAGAGTTTAAAAATACTTTCTTATGCCATTCATTTGTGAGCCTGTTGCTATTAATCAAATTATATAAGCTATTCATTTTTTCAATACTTAGTTGCTATTATCTAAATATAAATTATCTAAATAAATTTTTGTTATAATTTTTGTTTTTGCTATTAATTTATTAAATATTTGTTATAATTAATAAAATTACTTGTTCAATCACTAAATATTTTTCAATAATAAAAAAAGAAAAGCCAAAGATTCGGGAAAAAAAAATAAAGGACTAGACCATGACATATATAACATGATATACATTGAATTTTCAAAATATTTGAAGACTACAACCCAAATAAAATCTCCCATTTCAGATGGTATTTTATCTTTTATTTCATAATGCACATTTATGCTATATAATTATGTGTTTAAAATTATTTTCTTAATTATACACTTGATTTAGAATCTTTACAGTTAATGTGTATTCATGCAATGAAGTAGAAAATGACTAATGAATATTGAGGGTTATTGACTAATTCTATAAAATAAATTCAAATATTGAGGGTTATTGACTAATTCTATAAAATAAATTCAAATATTTGACATATGTATTTAAATTGATTGAGGGTTATTGTTCATTTTATTTAATAGAAAAATAAAATTAGTATTTGAAATTATTTGAAATAAATGTTGAATGAAATTTATTTAGATAATTTAAATTTAAAATACCACATAACTATATTTTAAGTATAAAAAAATCGTTTAATAACCAAAAAGTTCCTTTGGTCCAACGATTACAGCTCCATGTACAAATCCCAACGTTTGGGGTATGACTCAGCTTGAGCGCAAAAAATAAAAATTGAGCTTGCGGTGGCCGTTCAATTGCTATGATCGACTAACCTTTACGTTTAAACGCATGCCCTAATCTAGTGCTAGTACTCGTGGAAGGCCTTCCTGCCATTGAGCACCTCGCAGCCGGAGTTCAAACGCTATCATAACCACCAAAATTGAACGGCAAAAAAGGGGTTTATAGTTTTCTGTTGAACGTCTGTTCCTCTGTGTGTGTGCGCGTGCGCGCAAAAATGAGCGCCAAACTAAGCCTCCCTTACCAAATTATCAATGGAGGGTATTTTGGTCATTTTAGCCGTACACCTATCTTTTCATTTTCTTAATAAAAAGTCTTCCAAAAATTCAAGGGGCCTGCACAATAGATATTATATTGCTTTTGTCTATTTTACCAATAAGTCCACATAATTTGGGAGAGTATTGGTAATTTACAAAATTATAGGGTGTTATTTATAATTTTGTCTAAACTTAGGACCCAGGGATGGTGGGAATAATTATCCCTACAAATAACTAATTATGTTAACAACATTTTTTTTTTCATATTCACAAAATCATATATAATGATATTATACTATTAAAGAAAAGGATCTGAATTTTTATTCATAGAAATGTAAATGGATCGGATCCGGTGCCTTTACACGTTAATCCACTTCAAACATCCTCAGTTGCAAATATAAATATATTCGTTGGCTGTATATGTACTTACGTTAGTACTTATTCCTGCAATACGAGTACGTAATAGAAAGAATTATATTCTGATCAGTGGTATTTTAATAAAATTATGTTACGTTGATGAATTCGTTTTATATATGACTATTAATTATGATTTATTCAAATGCTCCATGTGAACCAGAGAGTGCTTCTGTGACTATATGTATATATCTTTTGAAAGTATTGCCAGGATTGTGTTTTTTATCTGATCATTTCCTAAACTATTTATTAATAAAATCAACACTACTTTCTCTATTTACAAACAAGTTTGTCGTTCAAAAGCTGTGTATTGCAGTAAATATTCTTGGAATTTATCGGAGTCAATTGAGTAGGATGAGGGATACAGTCGTGACCCATGCATCGAACCAACAAGCTATGTCCCTACTCTATCTATCTACAATTGAATGTACGTCTAGTTTAACAAATATCTACAGAAATATATCGTAGCTTCCTTCTACGATAGCCACATTTTAAGTTAAAAGAAATGACACTCTATTATTAATTCTCAAAAATTATTTTTAGCAATAAAGTAGTCAAAAATACCTCAATTTCTTTTTTGGATAAAAAAATACAGCACCATATATATATTGATTATAAATAAGCATATTGAACTAGGGTTAATTCATTACAAGAAAACATCCCATTCACTGATGAAAAATTTGTGATGTAGGGATTTTGTCACAATTTAAAATGTCTGTAATAAATTAGTGACAGAATTCAGTATAAACATAACTAAAAAGACAATTAGTCACTAGGCATTTACTAACAGTTTTGTTAATTGTATAATAAATCCGTCACAAATCTTAAATGTATAATGAATTGATTTGTTATTAAAGGAAATGCATTCTTATAGTAGTTTGTTCCTTTTTTTTTTTGTCAAATTGAAGGATCTAATTTAGCAATTCGAATCTTCTATTGCAAAATCTTGTTACATCTCCTATTATATCTTCAATACACGCTACGTGTATTGGTGAACGATCGAGATAAGAAATGAAAAAAATTGATAATATGAAAAAAAATATAAAGGATCCGAACCGTCTAATATAGGGAACCTAATTGATAAGAAATGGTTTTTTTTATTATTATTTTATGAAGCTCGTTAGGACTGGATCCAACTTAGCTGCCATCGCCCCACCACCATACCAATAAACTAAGAGTACTCATCGAATCAAACATTACGGGTCAATGATTGTCTACCGAATCCCAGATAATTAACAAACTTTACTTAGATGATGAGGTTCGAATTTAAGTACTTATATTAGTCTAGCACGCACTTGTACTTAGTTTTTTTTAATAAAACTAAATGGTGAGGATTATATTGAATTCATTATAGACATGATATTATTTTCAACATTAAATATGAAAACATTAATATTTGTTTGCTATAATTTCTTGAAATGAAATCTATGGATGTGGGGGAGAGAACATATATAAAAAGATCTCAAACATATGATAAATGGAGAAGATGCCCATAGTCACATCGGCACGTGGTGGGCTGATTCCCCGCTTATTAAACTACTCTAAACCCTTCTTCTCAATCTCAACCCAGCTGTTGCTAGCTGTCCCCCCCCCCCCCCCCCCCCATGTGACCCCTTCTCTTCCCTCCAAATTCCTATAACACCAACACTTAGCACAATCTCCTTCCTCACACCTTCACTGTTTATTTGTTTAACTTGTCAACATTTCAGTTTTTCAGTTATTCTACTACATTTCTCTAATAATTTCATTAATTAAATTTGTTTCACACTTAGTGCATGGAGCAATTACCACCCAAGGCCCCTACCATGACGCACAATTGGCCGTCGTTTCCATTCCAAATGATGCCGCCGCCGGCCCTGCCCACCTCCGCCGCCGCGCCGCCCTCCTGGATGGACGAATTCCTCGACTTCTCAGCCACGCGGCGGAGCGCCCACCGCCGCACCGTGAGCGACCCCATCGCCTTCGTCGAGGCCCCGCCGTCGTTCATGGAAGATCAGCCTCACAACAACAACAATAGTGGCGGGTTCGACAGATTGGACGACGAGCAGCTGAGGAACATGTTCTCCGACGATGTCGGGGCGGCGGGGCCAGCCACCAGGTCCTCGTCCAACCCCTCCACGCCGTCCGATCAGAACAGCGATAATGATGAGAAGAGATCTCCGGTGGCGGCGGAGCACCACCGCGTGCAGCCGAAGAGCGAGCCCGGTGAGGTGGACAGTTCGTATAAACCAGCGGCGGATGCGCCGCCGCAGGCTAAATCGTCCGAGAACGTGTCCGGTGATACAATTGTCGATCCGAAACGGATCAAGAGGTATATGTAGTGATAAATGATCATTTGCTTTAATTAATTTTATGTTGAGAAAACCATAATCAATTAACGTTTCATGCAAATCTTGCTAGCTAGCATTTTGTATATTAATAATCATCAATAATTCAGAATCTTGGCGAACCGGCAATCGGCTCAGAGATCGAGAGTGAGGAAGTTACAGTACATTTCTGAGCTTGAAAGGAGTGTAACAACATTGCAGGTAAACATCATATCCACACGCACACACAAATATATATATATATATATATATATGTATGTGTACACACACATTTGTATATAAGTAAGCATGGGTTTCTTGATTTCGAAATCTTTATTTCTTTTAATTAACTTAGTAATGCCATATCTTATAATTATGTACTAATTAATGCCCATGTTTAATTAAATGCAAAGACTGAGGTATCAGCATTGTCGCCAAGGGTTGCGTTTTTGGACCATCAACGGCTTCTATTGAATGTGGATAATAGTGCCCTTAAGCAGCGGATAGCAGCCCTGGCTCAAGACAAAATATTCAAAGATGGTAAGAACCTGCCAAAAAAATGATTAATTAAGGGTGTTGTTAATTAATTACATAGCTCATTAATTAATTAACCTATTCATTCAAAACCATAATTCTAGTACAAGAGATTAGTACATACTAATATGCATGTACCAGCCTAACACGACAAAATTAATGAGTTAGTTATGACTTACAGCTTAGAAATCACGTGCAATTACTCAACTAATGTTTTCCTTAATCAAATTGTATTAATTAATTGGGACAAAAAAAATTTAGACAAGATTTTAGGTTTACTGATTATAATTAGCCTCTCAAATAATGTTGTTGTATATGTTGATTTTAATTAATTTTGGTAAAAAAAAAAAAATTGGCAGCTCATCAAGAAGCATTGAAGAAGGAGATAGAGAGACTACGAAAAATCTACCACGAACAGAACATGAAGAAAATGGACAACAACAACAACAACAAAGCCACCGCCGACGCGCCACTGCAGGCTCCGGCGGCGACCTTCAACAAGAGGGGTTGCACGGATGAGGAATAATGATTGTGTGTGGTGTGGAGCATGATAGGCTGCGATGCACTCTTAATTGGGTGTGCATGCGATCACGTGGTGTGTCTCTATCTTTCTAATCTAACTGTCGTAGTGGGACCCCGTACCTTTTCTGGCTGGCTATTGGAGCATGTGAGAGCGACACGTCGACAGTTGCAGATGGCGTAATTTGTTAGTGCTGCTACTTGATTTGCGTAGGATTTCTTTTTTTTTTTTTTTTTTTAATTTATTTTTTCTCTTTTTAGTTAGAATTATTCTTTTTTTTCTCTTTTTAGTGTTCGATTGTTAGAATTATTCTTTTCCTTCTATTTTTTAAAGAAAGAATGTCTTAATTAATTAATTCGTATTTGGATGTGCAACTCGTTCAAAGTCAAAGAAAGATATTGGTTTGTGGGGTTGCGAGTTTCGTTAATTCGTGTCGGGATAGGTTAGAGATTAATTTGTTAATTATGCGACTCATGTAATGATTATTAATTAAGGTATGTTTTTGGTTTGGATTCTTTGTATGATCATATTATTTGTCAATGTAGAAATGTAAAAAATTACTAGAAATTAAGGCTAATCGTCTCCAATTTTGTTCTAATCAGTATATTTATATTTGATTAGAGGTGGTAAAATGTGTTTGAAGTCATAGGGCCAACTCAATTCAATTAGTTTTAAATTAAATTGGATCTTAAAATTTTGAACCCAACTCGATCCAAACCTAACCTAACCCGTTCACAATATGTATATATATATATATATATATGTGTGACTAGTTCACAAACATAATTTGGAGTTGGACCACTTGAAATAGTTCTAACCTTTTGCTATATAACGATGATACATTTTCTCATTCACTTATCAATAAATGTCATGTGTATTGATGAACGGTTGGGATGAGTAAAGAGAATAAACAAATAAATGATGATATAAAAAAAAATTAAAGATTCTCTTTCCTTATCCGAACCGTCCACTAATACATATGACGTATATTGATTAGTGGAGGAGAATATGTATCACGGTTATATAATAGAGGATCCGAATTGCATTTGCAACATTACATGACTAATAACGAATGTTAATGACCTACTTTGTAATTTACATTTGTCACATGAGCATTGTGTAATTTAAGATAAATGATATAATAACAATTGCTACATGATCGATTGGATCAACCGCTATGTCCACAAGGCGCGTTGCCCGGAGTATCCGGCGGACTTTCTAGATCACTAACTTTACGGGTGAATCTGGCCCTCGGGTATCTCCATTTGTTGAGGACCAAAACCATTAGCATCCAAATCCTCATGTTGGAGCTATCAATCATGTTCCGTTTCCTCCGAAAATAGTAGATTGCTAGCGCTGCGGTGGATGTGGTTCCGGAGAATATAAACAGCACTAAAAAGCTTTGAGGGCTTAGACTTGCGGTGTCATTATTATCGGCGCTGCTGCCCTGGACATTGTCCATACATTTCTCCGATGCTATCAGGCTGTTCTCCAAATCCTTGATTGCCCCGCTTTCGAATACGCTCAGTAGAGCTTCGTCCATGTCCGGGAGCAATAGGGACCCCTTTGGAAATGCCTAACAAACACAACAGTGCAAACGTAACACTCGAACTTAGTATGCAAAGTGAAGGAAAGTGGAAAATGAGTAAGAGGTTGAATATAGAAAAGGAAATTACGTACAAATCCATATCCCCCAACTTTAAAAGTAGGACCCGTGATGACGAAGCTCTTGCAATATTTGGCAACAAAGAGTTTGGCGACAGGGGATTCGAGAAAGGCTGCTGAAATTTCACCGTTCCTGAGGGCCGCTGCATAGTCCTCAGGTTTTGTGAAATTTTTGATGTTGTCGGCGTGAAACCCCAAGGCTTCTTGCAAATAACCCCTCACAAAAGACCTCTTGGAGTATCCAATATACGCATTTTCGTTCTTTAATGCCTCGACATCTTTATACTTAGGTTCAATCCGTTGCACAGTGAGCATGCTGCTGAGGCTGGCTGTATAGCTTTGAGTCAGGATTAGAGCCACAAACAACCATACAATTGTTGCCATCTTCGACAAGTTGCTGTGCAGTCTCTCCCCTGTCAAATTACCTAATCAAATTGTGAGAGAGAGAGGGAGAGAGAGGAAAATATTAAGAAATTACCATTTATTGAGAAGAGAGTGGCGAAGGCCAACCAAAGAAGAGTTCCAATTTGATTCAGAAACGATCCTTTTAGATCAGCACAATAGTTTCTCTCTATGCTCCATATGACAAAACCATTGTATACATTTATGAATCCAGTCAGCAACCACATGGCCTTCGTGAAGGGCTTCAAGAACAGCCAGGCCCTGTTCGGATGCGATTGTATCAGGACTACCATAACCAGCCCTGATTCGGTGTGAGCATGCGTGAATTCCACGTAATCGTACCGACTTGATATTATCGCGATGTCGCCAACAGCCGCATCATATCCCTGCTGATATAATAAAATGAGATGCTGATATCACTATATATACGATAACATAAAGTGATGAACGTATTCTATCAAGTCTAAATATTTCGAAACTAGAAACTAGAGAAATTTCTCACCTTTGATTCAACTTGCTTCACCAAATCAGTGTAGTTTCCGGGGAAAGGAATGAACTTGTAAGGCAGAGAATACTTTAATTTATGCACAGCTATCTCGAAGACTTCGATTGAAAATCCAGAGAAAGTGTAATTATTCGTGACGGGATCATATTCAACTTTGACAAATTTGCTCGTGAGCGAACCGCTTGGGACACCAATTTTCAAAGGATTTGAGGCCGTTGGAAGATCCCACCCTCGTGGAGTCAACCAAGGCCGTCCGGGCCACATGACGTGCCCCAAAATTTCCATAGAAAAGTTGTATTTCCCGGTATTATCAATAACAGTAGAGAAGCCTAATCCTTCAGACCAGAACCCAAGTTCTTGGTAACTCTTTCCCACGACATTGATTATCTGAAACTGATTTACAGGTTCTAATTTCCTGTCTTTGAACTGTAATTCGCCTCCCAATCCATCCCAATTCGCCTCCTCAAAATATTCCAATATTTGATGGCCTGTACTGATAACTGATCCCAGCGCTGACGTGACATCAAAGGCCTGCAGGGCAGACAAACCCGGATCATGTTTCTTCTCTCCAGGGTACTTCTGTCGAAAATTTTCCACAAATTTATGATAAAAACTGTAAAAATCCTGTCCTGAGTCGGAAAAATATCTCCTGACACCCAGGACGCCCTGCATCGATGAGACGACAGACGCATTGGCGGAGTGCACGAGGCTCATGGTAGGGTCCGTGGCGATCCACACGTACTCCGTGTCCATCATCTTCATTTCCTTAGCCATATTGAATACGCGTTCCGCCAGGGCTAACCCGGCATGGACCACGAATACCCTGCATGGGCCCCGCTTCAGCTTCTTGAGCTCCTCGTGCAACGAGTCAAACGAAGCGAAAGCCGGGAGGGGCACGAGGGCACTCGTCTGGATATCAGCATCCTGGAAAGCTTCGTAGAGATGATTGAGGATGTTGGAGTACGTGTGGTCCTCGTATATGACGTTCACCCGTCGCCACTTCCAGGATGAGATTATATCGGCCACCGCCTTCATTTGGGCGGACGTGGTGGGCGAAGCTTGAATCAAGAAAGGCCAGTGCACGGTGACCCACGGCGGGGTCGAATCGGACAATGAAAGGATCGGGACATGATCAATTTGTTCACCAACAACCTCGGCGACTGCGGATGATTCCTCCCATGAAGTTGGCCCCAGAATGGCTTGCACGTGGTTCTTGTTGATAAGATGTCTAGCTGCAAATTATGAACTTGCACCAATAAGTTCTTTTAGAAAAAAAAACACACACACACACACACACACGCACACGCACACGCATATACAAACACTGGCAACTTTAAAACAGTTTACCAGCTCGAGCAGCCTGGGAAGGTTCACCCTGAGTGCATTTTACACGGAGAAACAGCTTTGGAAAAGCCATTTCGATGGCTACTCTTTGTTCTTTACCAACACGGCTACTGCAATCCAAAATGGCTCCAATTAATCTACCATTATTATTGTTCTCAGCCAAGCTAGTGCCTTCTCTATGGTTTGCTGCGAAATTTGTAGCTGATGATGGGAAAAGCAAGGCCAAGGCCACAAAATAGAGGGTCAGATTGAAATATGCACCCATCAGGTTACCTAAAAAAAAGGGCTCACACACGTATAAAACTTCAATCTTAACGTTGATCAATTAATAGAAAAAGTGAGAGGTTTCTCTAATTTCTTTAGAAGCCCAAGTGTAGCTTTATATAGCTAGAGTTGAATATCACTCGCATCCTTTATTTTGTGCTACTTGTATAAAAAAAAATCTCTAAATACACATTAACATGTAAATTTCTTATACTTAACGTGCATCTATAAAATGAGATATGAGATAATGGAAAAAGAATTAATTTAGTTGAGGCAATTGTGAGGAATTTCATGGAAAATAGATTGACCAATGAAATTCCACGCGGTATAGTAGGAAACACAATCTGAAATTTCATGTCATATTTCGTATGATTTGGAACATGACTTAGACATGTATTATGATAAACCATGGGAAATTCTAGTCAGACCCGGCTCGGTCGAACTAGTGTTAATTATGTGGCGAGTGTTCTACATTTGCCCTATGAATGGTCAATAATTTAGAAAGAGTGACGAATCACTTAAAAAATGTAATACACTTGCCATATGATTTGTTAGTTTAGGCCAAACCAAGTCTGGATTAGAATTTTCCGATAAACCACCTTTACACACGAAAATTGGAGAGTAATTAATTTGTAGGGGGGTTCGATGCAACCCTTGTGGGTGGCCCCCAACTCAGTTTAATTTAGTAAGTCATTATTATGGGAAATCAATTTCGGTAGGTTATCTTATTGGCATATAATTAATAACTGAAGTCCAAGAGAAGTTGCGAAAAGCTTTACATTAATTATCAATTCTTTTCTTTTTTGATTACTTATTTTATCTTTTCTTGTTTACTTAATAGATTTCTTGTTTTTATTTGTTCTTTATTAAGTTTTTCCCCTTTATTTTAAAAACATTAGAAAATGAAATTGATGTCTCCTATTTATCACATACTTATATATCATAGACTATAATATATGTACAAATAAAGCCAATGAATTAGCACTTGTAATTGTGTTGTACAAATAATTATGTCAAACTATTTTGCATAAAAGCATACATATAAATGAATTTGTCCATTATTTTGTTAGAAATTGTTGATCGTATTTGTTACTTTTTGCCTACTTACTTATAATTAAAAGGGGGAATAATTTTAATTAATTCTATGTAATTTGATTGTAAATTAAAACATCTAATATGCACAAAAGATAAAAGTATGTCAAAACCCAAATAAAATACATTCATTTTATAAATAAGTTTTGAGGGAGCTCAATTGTTGTAATTCATAAAGTATGTCGAAACCAAAATAAATATATTCCTTTTATAAATAAGATTACTTATCGAAATTGATTTCCCACAATGATGACTTACTAAATTAAACTGAGTTTGTGGGTGGCATCGAAGCCCCCCTAATTCGTAGGGTCTTATTTTTATGCAAAGAGAGTTGGTATTAGTCCTACACTCACACAAAAAAGACTTGAAATGTCAAATAGAGAAGAGTAAGAAAGTTTAATGTGACGAAATTTCTTTTTGCATTTGAACTCAAGAAAATTGACTCGCGCTACTAAAATATCAAGTTCAAAATTCAAAATATGATTTGTTTTCCCATTCGTTTTTAGAGGACAAGAGGTGAAGCTTTTACAAGAAGTTGCACAGAAGAATCTCACACATGACGATATTCCAATTATAGAGTAATCAATTTCGAAAGTTTATATAAATTATCAAAAAAAAAAAAAGAATGAAAATTTAATATTGGCTATTTGATATATCTAATAATGACTCGAATTTTTGTGCGACATGTTAATTTAATATTAACAGAGTCTGTCGAAATAAGAGATTTCGAATTTGAATATCAGTGTTGAATATCCAATATCAATTAAATATAATGATGCAGTATCATTTATAATAGTTTGAATTATAATCTTCCATCCATAATGAGTCAATTTTCGAGATTAAGTTAAGTTCAGGTCCATTTGTTGAACAATTAGCACGGTTATTATTATTACTTCTTCAAAGTCAAAGCCAATGCAAGTCCATTTGTTCAACAATTAGCACGGTTATTATTATTACTACTACAGATCAACTAGAGACGGGTTCTTTAATTACAGCCTGCACTGAAAAATTCTCGGAAATTCTTATTTCAAGTGTAAAGTGAGTTGCAACTTCCAAGTCTACCGAATTGTGAAAGAAAGAAAACATAGAACCCCAGGATTGGTGTTGTGACAAAAGATTTTTTATTTTTTATTTTTTATTGTTCATGTTTGATCAGCCCCATAGACACGGCAATTTAAGTAATTTGACTTGTCACTTTCACTAACAACTATTTTACTGGAGCATCTTTTCTACCTATCAGATACATACATAGTACTGTAATTATCAAGGGAAAAAAAGAAATACAAAGAGCAAGTTTCTTTCATTAATAAACAATTACTATAATATATATATATATATATATATATATATATAGTGTAACTACCAACTCATGGATCATTATACGATACAGACACAAGAATGAGGACAATCAATTCCTAGTTACTACAATAAACTGAAGTTTAAGTGAAATTTCAAAATCCAAGGTCGCAACTGGTGAGACTATTAATTTTATCTGTTAGATTAGTCCCCATTAGCTTTTCTTGTTTGTTTCAATCTCTTGACCTTGACTTATTGGCATTGGCTCAAAATTAACGAAAACATATAGTAATTGAAGAATGAAAACGATAATACAGAATAAAACAATCGTGAAAGTAACAAATTGTGTTAATAAAAGAGGCCAGGATCTACAAAAACGATTAAAAGCCTGTTTGGATAGATTTTTTTTTAGAATAGAAGTACTTATTTTTAAAAAAAAAAACACTTTAGAGGGAAAAAATTATGTTTGGATGGATTTTTTTAAAAAAATAGAAGCCACGAAAAAAGTCAAAAAGAGACTTTTTTTAGAAACTACATACTTAGAGTAGCTTCAGATAAAAATACAGTTTAAAGTACTATGAATTGCTACATCATATACAAATTTTTTTGACTTAAAAAAAGAATTCTACTATAAAAAGCATCTCTAGAGAAGCACTTTTTTTTTTTTTTAAAGTCAATCCAAACGGAAATTTTATACATCGGTCCAATTTCGTTGTTTTTGGGCTTTGTTATATTGTGGAATGTGGATATATAGAAAAATAAGTCTAAATGGATTCCAAGTGAAATATTAAATTAAAAATTCATTTAGTAAGAGAAATCTAATTTAATTTATAACTTTCTTCTATCGATATATGTTATAAATACAATCGTATTTCTCTAATCACACATGATCATTCACAAACCGACTCATAATTCATCACAAAGAAACATGAAAATTTACCAAAAAAAATCCTAAAAAAAAAATTATGCACCCCCGATTATATATGAACATGCAAAAGCTGAAATCAATAATAAATGTTTCAAAATGGAAAACATAAACATGACTTGTATTTGTCTTTGTTTGGGCTCATTTTAAGTCTTAATTTCTTTCAATGGGACTCAATCTTACAGTAAGCTAGTTTGAAGGTTTGGGCCCCGACTAGTTAGCTAACTCAAGAATAAAATTTGTGTTATTTAATATGGATTGGCCCATCTCAAGTCCAAATACCATGGTTCGGACATCAAACTGAAAATCCAAATCTTTTGGGCTATTAATTGATAATTTATTCAAATGAAAAAAAAAAATTGAAAGAAAAAGAAACGTCAACACACATGGAAAGAGTTTTATTATGAAAAAAAAAATGTGAAATTAAAAATAAAAATACAACACTTACAAAGATCTAGGTGCCAATTAAGTAACATTTTTGTTCTATATCTTTTCAATAAACTTTTTTCATCAGATATTACTCTATTTGAAATATTTTACTAGCTAGTTTAACTTTTATATTAGGCTTAATTATATTTTTTGTCCGATAAGTGAGACTCATTTTTCAAATTTCATCATGTAAGTTTGATGGTTGCATATTTAGTCATGTATGTTGGTTCAATTTGAAATATTTGGTATTAAATTTGCAAATGTAGTCATGTTCTTGGGAGGACCAACATTGAAAATGGGGCAGGACTACATTTGAAAAGTTAGGATCAAATATATCAAATTGAATCAACATACAAGACTAAATTTGCAACCATCAAATTTACAAAACGAAATTTAAAAAGAAGATCTCACTTACAAGACCAAAAGAAGTAATTAAACCTTTAAATTAATCCAAGTTTCTTTTTTCAGCCTGGGCTTACAATATATATGACAAAGTTCGTTACAAAAGAAAAGGTCTTGTAATTTTGTTTACGGCCAATGTACGATATTATACGACTAATTCGCCAAGAAAACTCAGGACTATTTGAATGGATTTAAAACAAGATACTTTTTTATTCATGTTTTCTTCAGTGGAGTATTTTCTTAATAAATAAATAATAAATAATTTTACGTTTGAGTACAATAATGACAACGTAATACAATGACTTCACTTGTGGATTTATTGTGTCGGATTTATATATTTAATTTAGAAAAAAACAGTTATGTTTCGTAGAAAGTATAGCATATTCATACGTTGATGGTTAGAGGATTTAGATCAAACTTACAACAGATTCTGTAATTTATTTTATGCAGTCAATTTATTTTTAACTTTTTGCCTGTTGACTTAGTAAACTCTTATCTATTTTGATAAGGTCTAACCATTGCCGATCATAAATAAATAAATAAGATAAGGTCTAACCATTTAATGCTCTCAAGTCTCTCATGTTATTTTCAAAAGAAACACGCTTCCAAATGCCCATATTCTTCAAACGACTGATGAAGAATTTTGATTTCATCGGTTATTTTCTCTTGCTTAAAGGTTTCAAAATGGACAAGTGGAACCTTGTAGCGGACGAACAAGGAAATCAAGGAATTACAAAGGCCTCAATTTAGGCACGCACTTGTACATATAGCTTCTGAATACTAACAACAGCGAATACTCTATATGTATTCAAAATATGAAAAATATATATTTTAATTTGGTAGTTAAATTTTTTTTTAGGATGAAAATATAAATATATTATTAAACTTCGTTAATAAGAATATTTTTTTAAGAATTATTTGAAATAATTTATTAAATTATAATAATTTAAAAATAAAATAATAGTATGAAATAAAATTACATGATAAAGAATAAACAGAAAAAAAATACCAAATAATTGTAATTAGACAAAGTGTTTTGTTCGTTGAGAACATGAGTTTTTTAAATTGGATGTAATATTACAATATTGACATTTTTATTCACTTATTTATTGCATGTGTTTACTAATTAAAATGGTAAAATTGACACATTAAAATTTGGTATCCTAATTAAATCGATTTTATGTGAATTTTTAATTTTAGCAACAATTTTACATAATTCTATTTATTTCACATACACTTGAAAGGCAATTTTTGTAAAATTACAAAACAAACTATCATTTTAGATATAAAAGTAATTTTTTTTTTATAATAGTTAGATAATTAAAATTTTGGATATATCATTAATTAACAAGGACATTAAAAGTAACTTGCACAAGCGGAAAATTATTGCCCAGACCCGGCTTGGCCGCACCCAACCAATCATATAGCAAGTGTTAATACACTTGTCATGTGATTGGTCACTCTCCCTAAACTGTACACCAATCACATGGCAAGTGTAAAACACTCACCACCTTATTAGTCATGGTGTGGCCGAACCCGGTGCGGGTAAGAATTTCCCCTTGCAAGAAACCTTTTCTTCAACAAAGAGCAACAATATACATATTAATTAATTAATTATATATAACTCATTCAACACGCTCTTTAACTTATCATATATATCAAGACTGCGCCCAATAAGCTGTCAAGAAAAGGCGCCGGTCAATCAACTCAAGATATCGATACAATGTATGAAGCTTCCATGGCTGCTGCTAAGCACTGCTAAACCTAATTGACTTTATAATACCAGTCATCTCTCTCTCTCTCTCTCTATATATATATATATATATATATCTTGATATAAGCATAACTAGCCACCTACTGCTGATTATATATAGACAACAATTTCATCAATAAGCCGATTATCATTAGTATAGCTGCCCATTCATCTGACCATGAAAGCTCTACCTTTTGCACTCCTTCTTCTTTTAGTCTTATTTTTCGCCGACGTCGATTGTCGGCCTCTGCCAAACGGGCATTCGGAGCTGGTTTTAGACGGGTCGGATGAGGAAAACGGGTTTTCTTATTCTAACCCGCTTCGGTTCAAAGGAATATTGATGTCGGGTTCGGGTACTGAAGAAACCTGTGAGCAAATGTACGGGTTTTTGCCGTGTTCGAATACGGTCCCGGGTCATCTGTTCTTGATTCTGGTTTATGAGTATCTGCTTTTCCATGCTGAATCATATGTAGCCTCAGGAGGTGAAGTGATATTCAAAATATTAGGCCCCTGGTGTGTTTGGTGCTAGTGCTTTTCAGATTATCGGTTCTCTCCCCGAAGCTTTGATTCTTCTTGGTAATCACCCTTTTTTTTTTAACATGATTAATTCTTTAAGAAAAACAAGTCAATATATATTGAGTATTGACGATATTATATAAATTAATAATATGGCCCCATATATTATTGGTTAGAGAATCAATTTTGCATCATCACCCTCGCTCACCCACTCTTGTTCGCATGCGAATGTTCTTTCCAAGATTAGTTAGACTGCATTATTTTTGCAATAAAAATTTCAAAATCTCGAGTCATAGAAGAAAATTAAGATTTAACATTACTTCTTCGGACCACATCCAACGATTGAAAAATTCACTTGAACAATATTGTAATAAGTAGCACAAAGTTTGCTTAATTTAGTAACTATTGAAATCAAATCTACCCTGTCGAAAAATTAACTAACGCTTAATTTCTTGACAGCATCCGGTTTGTCGAGCAGCGATGAAATCGCCCAGGAATGCGTGCTAACCGGAGTCGGGTTGCTGGCCGGATCGTCTATCTTGCTCCTCACCATATTATGGGGAACGTGCGTTTTTCTTAGCAGCCAACATTTTTCCGAGCACTTGCATTCCAATCTTTCTGATCATAAAAAGTACAACCCTCTCGAAAGATTGTTCTTCTCCCTGTGGCCAGGTTTGTTCTGTACTCAACTTTCGTATAATTACAAAAATACCCTTTTGTCTTACAGTTAGGTCCTTTTGAGATTTGCATAATTACAAAAATACCCTTTTGTCAACTTTCATCTTACAGTTAGACTCCTTATAAGGTTGACAGTAAGGGTTCTTTTTGTAACCCTTTCGATTCACGTCTAAATTTTTACCATTTTGTTCTTTTTTTACAGGTTATGGTGCTGTGACAGATTTGGGCACGAGCTACACCTCCAGGATCATGCTTTTTTCTTTGATACCACTTATAATGATTCAAGTACCGAAAATCTTCGGTTTCTCTTTCGATGGAGAGCAAATTTTTTTACAAATCACTCTTTCTGTTTCGATCATATTCCTGCTTTGTTACTTCTTCTATCAGGTATTAATCCATTTCATGAGAAGGAAAAGTGAAAAAAATGACAGAATGTTCATAAATTATAATTATGATCCTTTTTTTGTTCTTTAACAATGAGCAGTTCTTTCAACCTTGGATTCAACGGAGGCGCTTGCTGTACATAAAACACGAGCATTTGGTGGTAGACATTCTGAAACATTTTCAGAATCAGACATCCGGAAAACTCTTAACCGAAAATGGGTCACCCAATGTATCAGCTATAAGAAGGTACCCTTTTCACATTAAAAGCAAAATCCCAAAATTCATCTTGTAACTTAGCCTATTTCTTATGTCCATGATAAAATTTTTATGCAGGTTGTTTGAAGCGAAGGATCAGGATGGAGATAAGGTTATTTCATTCTCGGAGCTCAAAGAATTCCTACAAGAAATCAAGTTCAGAAAACTCAATTCGGACGACAAGGATAACACCATTGCAGAGATCATGAAGGAAATAGATATCGACAATGACGAGAAAATAACCATGGATGAATTTGTCAATGGAATGACAAAATGGCTTGACGAGACGAAGGAGGCAATGAATAAAAGATATCATTCTGTTAAGTCACTCAAGGACTTGTACAAGGTATATTTCCTTTTGCAAATGGATAATGTTGTAGGAGATATAATAAATAACGCTGTTTTGAATTTGTTCCGACAAATGAATGATTTTTAATTTGCAGGTCCTTAAGCCTTGGATTCAAAAGAAGAGGGAAGAACGTGAAATGATGAAACATTTGATTCCGGATATTTTACTACATCTTCAAAACTATGTTTACGGGAGCCTTGTAGCTGATGACGGGACTCCAGATGTTCCTACTATAAAAAGGTATAATCCTTTTCTCCATCAAATTATCCGGTCATGGATAAGTATGTTTTATGCAAAAAACTGAGTATATATATATTGGTAATATCATTATTTCTGTTGGGAGTTTATCAACCTCCGTTAACACTAGAGGTGATGCTTGTAATTTTTCCAAATTGAGAGCCTCCATTATAATTTCATTATTTTCCACTAAATTCCATTAACGATAGGGATAATGGATGTAATTTGGTAAACCTTGGGGGGTTCATTATCTTCGCAAGGATTTTTTAACATAATGGAAGGGGTGGTAGTGTAATTTTTCAAACATTAGGGGGTTTATGTGTTATATTACCAAAACCTTAGGGGAGAATGCTGTAACTATCCCTTTTATATATTTTATATATATATGTATAGGTTGTAATAAATGTTCTTTATTTTTCTTTGAATATTTGGTATAAATTATCTTCCTTGTGATATATGATTCATTTATCCACATTGCAGGCTTTTCAACGACATCGATCTTGACAAAGATAACTGCTTATCATACTTTGAATTGAAGGAGCTGCTGACCAATATCAAGTTTGGCATAATTCCATACGATGCGGATATAGCAGCATCCAAAATATTGGAAGAACTCGATATAAGTAAAGACGGGTTGCTTAGCGAAGATGAGTTTGTTATTGGATTGTCCAAATGGCTAAACACAACTCACAATCAAGACCCCAACTCAGAAGAAAATGAAGATGACGATTATCAAGTAAGTTACATATAATACCTCTGTTAGCTTTAATTACTTGATTCTTGAGAATGTAAAGGGTTGATAAATTTTAAACTAAAATTTTGCAGAAAACATGGGAACAGACTGACAGGGTGATAGAGGATAAGTTGATCGATAAATCAGCTTTAGCTTGGACGAAAGCTATAGCCCTTTTAGTAATTGGGATTGTTATGCTTGGGCTATTAGCTGAGCCTCTTATACAAAGTGTTAGAAAGTTCTCAACAGCTGCAGATGTGGAATCGTTTTACATTGCGTTTGTGTTTGTCCCATTGGCCACCAATGCTCGGTTAGCTGTGTCTGCTATCAAAGAAGCCCGCAGGAAGAAACTGCACACCACTTCTTTGACATTGTCTGAGGTTCGTTTTCTCCTCTGCAACAATTTAAGCTTGTAGATAAGACAAATATCTAACATGATATGATCATAGTCGAGCTAAACTTTTAGATGAGGCTATCATTCAAGCGAATAGATTTCCTATGAGATGTAAATATGCTGTTTCTTGAAATTTTAACTTATTTTAATTTGACTAATGCAGATATACGGTACCGTGTTCATGAACAATGTTCTGGGATTGGTCGTTCTTCTCTTCCTGATATATTTTCGCAGTTTATCATGGAATTTCTCCGCCGAGGTTCTCATGGTTCTAGCCGTATCTGCCATTATCGGGTGCTTCGCAAGCTTCAACACTGTGTTCCCTGTTTGGACAGCAATTTTGGCTTGTTTGCTGTATCCGTTATCGTTAGTGTTGGTCAACATTCTTGGAGATTTTACTTGGTTGTCGTAGAATGTGAACTAGGTGTTTGAAAATCAACAAATTTTGTTCATTGATTCAAAAAGTTTGTACAGTTCTGTAAACTATGACACAGATCACCATAAATGAATGCATTCTTTATTCCTTGTTTACTTAGGCATTGTCATGTGACAAATCCCAAATTATTCAGCTAAAGTTATCCTATCATTTTAATTTTTAACTGTTATTATTGGAATTTATCGCTCATAAACAGATAGTGGATCGTATTAGGGGAAAAAAAACACCATAAAAATTGGAAAGAGGATTAGTTGTTGAAAGGAACCAATTTTGGTCGTCTATGGTTAATACTCAAAAGAGATGCACAACTGGCCCCTTCATTTTATATCCACAAACTGTCATATCAAAAAAATTGGTCAATCCTGATTCCCACATGAAGACATAAAAAACTCAGAAAAACCTTCGACTGTGAAAGATCATTTTCACACACACACACATTCACACAGACGAAGTCACGCGAGAAAATCAAAGTCTCCTCGATCATCCGCCATGAGATCAACTGATCGTTGTCTTCCATGTTTTCTTGTTCTATTCATCTCACTATCCGCCTGCAGGCCGGCGATTAGTACTCGGCCCCTGTCAAATGGTATTCCTTCCGAGCTGATTTCAGACGGGTCGGGTGGATTTAAATCAGTTGATCAACAAGAAACCAACAATTCTTCCCTGCTTTTCTTGAAAGGGATTAATAATAACATGGATTCTCCAGGGGATCACGATGAATCGTGCGAGCAAATGTACGGGTTTCTGCCGTGTTCCAAGAGTGTTCCGGGGCATGTTTTCTTGATTTTAGTGTACGAGTACTTGCTGTTTCATGGCGAATCGTATGTTGCTTCGGGCGGGGAGATGATATTCAAGATCCTGGGGCCTGGTGTGTTCGGTGCTTGTGCCTTTCAGATCATTGGATCGCTGCCGGAGGCGCTCATACTTCTTGGTAAGATTACTTAATTCTTACTTTGATTTTGCTTCTCTGCTTTAAATTAACATTACTTTTTTTTTTTTTTTTCATTTGGGTGTGAATTATCGGTTTTCTATGGGAAGTGGTGAGATTATTAAAATATATCTTAGATAGTTATCAACAAAAGCAACTATGTTATTTATAATTAAGATATAAAATGTAATAAAAAAAATGTTCTACTTCGAGGGTAATACCCCATATATCAAAGTTGCCTTGGTGTTTGCAAACACTTGTATTT
The DNA here is from genome assembly GCA_026212405.1 of Petrea volubilis. Taxonomy (NCBI): domain Eukaryota; kingdom Viridiplantae; phylum Streptophyta; class Magnoliopsida; order Lamiales; family Verbenaceae; genus Petrea; species Petrea volubilis. The sequence continues at coordinate 38,850,860 of CM047870.1, read as the reverse complement.
TTTAAGAAGTAGAAATCATAGAAAAAGTTGAAAAAAAAAAAGTAGAGTGGTAAAAGTAGATATTGTTTAGAAAAAAAATGTAAAATAATGTTTGAATTTTAAAAAAGGAATTAGGAATTAAAAAAAGTAATTTGAAACGTGCTTCTAATTTTTTATTTATTTTAACTTTTTAAAAATTGAATTAGAAAAATAAAACATCGCATTACTATTTTTATTCTAATAAAGTCAGAAAAATAACTTCTTCTTTTCATTTGCAAACACTGCCTCAGAAGGCTACATTCAACTTCTCCTTTAATTTAGCAACAGCAAGGGAAATTTTTACCCGCTACCGATTTGACCATACCAAGACTAATCACGTGATAAGTGTTTTGCATTTGCTATGTGATTGGTGTACAGTTTAAGGAGAATGACCAATCATATGCAAGTGTATTAACATTTGCTATATGATTGATTGAGTGCAGCCAAATCGGGTCTGAACAAGAATTTTCCAAACAGCAAAGTCAGAACTCAGATGTTTGCAATGTTTCTCATACTTGGAATGGTAGATGGTGTAGTAGGTAAGTCATTCACACACACATACATATAAGGTCTACCACCTACAACTATTTGTTTTACATTATAATAAGAATAGTCACAAATTATAACCTAACAATGTAACATATTAAAAGTATGTATTCACATGGCACATGTTCGGATGCATTAAAGGGGTTGATTTTGGACTCCTATAATCATAAAGTTAACAAATCTACCAACATATATTAGTTGAAATTATTAAGGGTTTGGATCACTCAAATTTATATTTCAATTATGTCAATTATCTTTCATATTGAATAAATAACTAAATGCGTGAATGAGTAGTGTGATGCAAGTGGGATATTCATTTGACTTATAATTTGGGGGGAATCCAATCGCATAGCTTGTGCAACGTGACACATGATTTTCTTGAATGATTCGTTGGACACCATTGATTAATTTATCTAATTTCTTTTTAAGTATGCATGGTGTGTGAGTTGTAATTCACCTAACCATTTTTATATTTGTCGTGTCAAAATCTCCTTCGCCTTTGATTAATTAATTAGTCGTCAGCAGACATGTTTTCTTCTTAATTTACTAAACATGCTTGAAAATTAAGACTTTGTCAACGGTTCGGATTTGAAACAAATTAAGGTAATCTAGATTTAAATTCAATAATCAAATTTGACCCCATATTTTATAAGATTTTGCATCCATTAATATATAAAATTCGAACCCAATAAAAATTTAAAATTAAATAAAGGTTCGATCTGTAACAACCAAAAAATAATAAATAAAATTATTATTATTAATATTATAGACTTCATTTTTGCTATTTGATCAAGGCCTCGTTGGTGATCAGTTTGAACTTATTATTATTATTATTATTATTATAGACTTCATTTTTGCTATTTGATCTAGGCCTCGTTGGTGATCAGTTTGAACTTATTATTATTATTATTATTATTATTATTATAGACTTCATTTTTGCTATTTGATCTAGGCTTCTTGGTGATCAGTTTGAACTTATTATTATTATTATTATTATTATTATTATAGACTTTATTTTTGCTATTTGATCTAGGCCTCGTTGGTGATCAGTTTGAACTTATTATTCTTATTATTATTATTATTATAGACTTCATTTTTGCTATTTGATCTAGGCCTCGTTAGTGATCAGTTTGGACTGCAGCTGTTCAGTATAAAATCATGTTCAGTATAAAATCTGACTCATCGAGTATTTCAATTGAATTAAAATTTTAAACTTTCAAATTAAGTGCGGGGTTCAAATTAAAATCCGATCCATTTGAGGCAATTGAGTCATCAGAAGAATGGGCTTTGTTAATCATGGAATTCAATCACAAGTCGCTACGTATTATCACGGACTACTCAGTTAGGCGTGCTGGGCCTTAGCTATCGTGGGCTGATATATAAATCAAGAAATTTGAAATTTTCATCACTTGCCAAAAGAATAAAAAAATGATTTTGAACAATTGATTGTTAAATGTCCGTGTTTTCTTCATCGCAGCATCTGGGCTTTTGAACAGCAAAGAAATCGCTCAAGAATGCGTGTTAACCGGAGTCGGGTTGCTGGCCGGATCCTCCATTTTGCTCCTCTCTCTTGTTTGGGGCACCTCTATCATCGTCGCCACTCAAAATTTTCAAAATTACTTGCACCCCGGCGACAATTCATGTCCTTCAGATTCCACAAAACAAAACCCTCTTGAGAAATTGTTCTTGTCACTATGGCCCGGTACAATTTCTTCTCTTTTCAAGAAATCCTTTTTGCGTATATGAACTTCATTTATCATCATCTTCAATCTTGGGGTTTTTTTTTTCCATGTCAGGTTATGGGGTGGTGACAGATTGGTGGACGGGTTACACTGCAAGAATCATGCTTGTTTCAGTGATCCCATTTGCTATAATCCAATTTCCAAGACTTTTTCATTTATCTTCATTCTGGGAGAGGGTTTTTGTGGTGGTGGCTCTTGTTGTTTCTCTCATTTTCTTGCTTTCTTACTTCTTCTACCAGGTATTCAAATTTCCTGGCTACAAATTGACCATTCAAATTTATCATTTTTCATGTGAATAAAAATGAGGTGAGATTTTGAAATACGTATTTGGACTGGACTGGGAAGCTTTGACAAGATGTATGAGATGTCTGGCTCAATTGTTAGCCTAAAAATGCATAGCTGTTTTATATGTGAGGAATGTATAGAAAGAAAGAACATTGCCTCCATTTATTTGTGATTGTGGAAAACTCGAAATGCTGCTTATATTTGTTTCCCATTTTCTTCTTGTCCAAATATGTAGCTTTGTTAGTCTAAGTAGTTTCATTTTTTGAGCATGGGTCATTTTATTCCCCTGTTTCTTAATGAATCTTGGCTTCACAAACCGAGCAGTTGTTTCAGCCTTGGATTCAAAGGAGGCAGCTATTATATCTAAAGCACGGTCACTTAGTGGTGGACTTACTAAAACATGTGCAGAATAATACCATGGGGAGTCTTTTTATTGATGATGGTGCACCAAATTTATCAGTTATAAGAAGGTATTAAGACTGAAAACTACATTTTTCTCTAAAACGAATATGATTTGCTTGACACTTCAGAAACTGCTGATGGATTCTAATATGTCAAGTCACCACATCGAAATCTTTTGTGATACTTTCCCAGCAGATCCCAAAAATTGTGATTGATTAATCTTTATATTGCAGGTTGTTCAATGACATTGATCATAACAAAGACAATTTTGTTTCACGTTCTGAACTGAAAGACCTTCTGATGGATATCAAGTTCGGGAACATACCTCAAGATAGAAATGCAGCAGCATCCAAAATCATGGAAGAACTTGACGTAAACCATGATCATTTGATAAATGAGGATGAATTCGTGGCCAGGCTGTCAAAATGGCTAAATACAGCATATGTTAATCAAACTTCAAGCCCCGAGCAAAAAAAGGATTCTGGTTATCAAGTAAGTATAGAACTCTCACAAATCTAGTTATATTTTGAGAGTGGTTTAAAGATTATGATTGATGAATGTAATCATTTGTATAATAACCGTGCAGAAAAATTGGGAAGAGACGGACAAGTTGGTAGAAGACAAATTAATTGATAAATCACTACTAGCCTGGATCAAAGCGATGTCTCTTGTGGTGCTTGGGATTGTTATGCTAGGTCTTTTAGCTGAACCCCTTATTCATAGCGTTCAAAATCTCTCAACAGCTGCAAACATACCGTCATTTTTCATTGCTTTCATCTTTGTCCCGTTTGCTACAAATGCAAGAATAGCAATATCAGCTATTAGTGAAGCGAGGACGAAGAAACTAAATATCAATTCTTTGACATTTTCAGAGGTTTGTCTCTCTTCTTTGGCATACAAGCATAAGGATCAAAAACATTTTGTGGTCTGAATTATGTCCGTTTTTGCACTTTGCCAACTAAACTTTCCTTAATTACACTTTGTCATCAACACTATACGAAAGTTAAACTTAACCATATACGTTCAAATTCCAGCCGAATAATTTAGTTGGCCAAGTGCAAAATCGGGAATTGTTCAGCCTGCGAAATGTATTTTGTCCAAAGCATAGAAAGATTGTTGCCTGTTTGGAGTAACATATTGGTTTGAACATGCAGATATATGGAACTGTGTTGATGAACAATCTTCTGGGGTTTTCGGTTCTTCTTTCACTGATTTATATTCGCGGGTTGTCTTGGAACTTCTCTGTTGAGGTTCTTATGGTCCTAATTGTCACTGCTGTTATGGGATGCCTTGCAAGTTTCAGCAATATCTTCCCTGTTTGGACATCACTCTTGGCTTATCTGCTGTATCCATTGTCTTTGGTTCTGGTTAATGTTCTTGGTGATTCCAACTGGTTATCCTAGAACTTGAAGCATATATCCTGTACCCAGGGATGTAACCAGAGGGGGGTTGGAGCCTTGGAGGGGGCGGTTGCTTTGGCCCAAGTTTGTATCCAATCAAATTTTACTTTTGTTAATTTAAAATTTTCAAATTTTGCTTCCCCAAATCATATAAAAACTTTTAATATTTTATATAAATTTGATTTCACCTCCTAAATAAAAATTTCTTACTCTGTATGTATCCTCCATAAGTCTAAGAGTGAGATTACTCCAAAATTAGGCAATTGTTACTCTTTCGATTTTTAAATATTTAATTATTATAACGGTGGAATTATTAAAATATCCTTAGCGGTTAGATCACTTTTCGAACAATGGTAGAAAAAAAAGTTAAATTTTGAGTTCAGAACTCCACGACTGAATGAGATTTACCTTTATTTAAAACCATTAAAAATACTCTTTAATTAACTTGAAAAAACTATGAGAAAGTAGATGGAGAACTAAAAATAAAACTATATGAAAAATTTATGCATTCAGATTGAAAACTCGGGCACAAATATAAATATCATAAAAGCCCCACAAAAGCATTTCTTTTCCCTCTTGTTAGGAAAATTCTTATATGGACGAAGTGTTTGGGCTCTATTTATGCATCTGATAGTTCAGATTCAACTACATGTTATATGTATTTTTTTAAAAAAAAAATAATTACTAACATGTGGCTGAGTTTAGATTATAGGGTACATAGACTCGATCCATATAAGAATTTCTCCTCTCGTCACCACTCATGGTGCGACAAACTAATTAATGCGGTGAATAATAAACGCAAAATCAAGATTATTGCGCAAAAAGTACCTTTTGCTCAAACTTCATTAAAATTTAAACCAGGTGTTTGTCTCTTCCAAAGTTCCAATTTTTGTATCCCTCATCCTAAATTTTATTGGTTCTTTCTGGCCAAAGTGGATGTAATAAACTGATTTAAAACACACACACACACACACAAAGGCACCTAATTAATTTGGATCCCAGCAACATAGATCTTAATTTATTAAATAGTAGTCGTCTCTATTTTGTTGTATTACGTATATATATTTTTTTATTTGGATGTTGATTATATCACGAATCATATAATAATAGGTATTTAATTTGAATTATTAATATATTAATTAATATATAGATCGCTCTATATCGAAAAGTTAACAAATAGAAAGGTCCCAAGGTTTCCGCGTCCCATTTCCTCTTGCGTCGTGCTAATTTTTAAGAAGTGTTTCTTTTTTTAATAAATTACATTTTAATTAAGTTGATACAATCTCGAATCCATAACTTGCATAAATTATTAGAGAGCGAGAGAGAGACCAATACATCAATATTTGAGAAAAATGACTGAATTATTTACCAAAAAAAACATAGGAAAATGACTGAATTGGTCCCGAACTTCCAATATACCAATCAACCTCACAACGTGAGACACAATAACAGAGTTTCTTTTATTTTCTCTCTCTCAGTTTGTCTGTTAGAGAGAGAGAGAGAGAGAGGTAATGTCGGGCGGGCGACCAAGGGCGGCGTTCACACAAGCAAAAGTTTGAGTGAATTTTAATAAACGACGTGACTCAGTACGATAACTGACAAACATAAGCTCGCCTGACCAATCACCATACAACACTGTTGGATATCCTTAATTGAATTGACCCTCCAGGCTCCAATCATCACTGGCTACCCCCAATTTGTTATCCTCTTTTATCACTAAATTTAGAGGTGACAACTAGCCACGTTGGGTTGGATTTGAATTGAGTCATAATAGGTTAGGTTGAAAATGAATTGAATTATAGATAAGTTAGAAATGAGTTGGAGATAGATTGTAAATGAGTTTAATATAATTCTTAAACGGTTCAATATATAATTATTGTATGTTTGTTTAATCAAGACAAAAAAAAAATAATTTAAATTATTAGTTCTTATACTCTTTAAATAGTTTTAGAATACTAAATTAAATTGAAATTAGATAAAAATATATATATATATATAATTTTTTGTTTATGGTATAACCCATTTAGAATCCGCAATCAACCTGTCTATTACTTATCAACATCAATCAAATGAGACACAATCCACTTTAAAATAAATCTTTGAGGCCATACAGCTATATGGGTAACATCATATTAGATTTTACCTATTTCCATTATATTTGCTAGTTAATTTATGTTATTATTAGTTGTTAGCAGATGAATTGATATATATATATATATATATATATATATATATATTTATCTCTTTCTGACGGAGTCGTCGGACAAGTTGCTCAGTTTAATAGTTCAATTAATTAGCTCATCATTTTCCCGCCAGCGAAGTTCTAATTATCTTATCTTATAATGGTAGTTTTTATAAAGATGCTTCAGTTTGATTTTTTATATAACAAACTGTCCTTTAGATAGGTAGTTACAATTCAATCATTGATGTAGCGTGAGAGAACGAGCCAAATTTAGTAATAACAATGGGATTTGAATCTTAATTTTTGTTGTTTGGCGACCGACTTGTCACTATAATAATAATTATTACAAGTAGTAGTTACATCCAAAGTCATACATTAGATACCTAAACAATTATTGTGCTGCGGTCGTTTATCCACAAGAAAAAGTATTTAGTAGTTAATCAAGTTTCGAAGTCCAAATAATAACGTCTGCCAATAACACCAGAGGGGAAAAAAAAAACCCCCCAAAAACAAAATATTTGAGAATTTTATTTGGCTAATAATTTGTAACTACGCATATAAGACAACAAAGTAGATGAAAAACTCATAGAAGGGGGTATTTTGAAAAACTTAAAAAAAGTACTTTGTTGCTTTTAACTTCAAAAAAATTACTTTAAATGTTTGGTTTTGTAACTTTTACTTAAATTAAGTGGAAAAAAAACAAAAATTGAGAAGTTGGGAGGAAGCTGCTTCTAACAACTTAAAAATGCTTATTGGTAGTTTTGTAAATAAATTGAACGTTTTTAATTGATTTCTACCAACTTTTGACTGTTTTTTATTTTTATTTTCAAACATTCCACACTTTTACTATCGACTTTTAACTTTTATTTTCAAACACTACCAACTTTTACTACTCAATTTTTTTTTTAATATTTTCAACTACTCCAACTTCTCCAAAAGCAAAAACAATTCCAAACACCCTCTTAATCTATTACGAAATTGACTCATTTTTTGTACTATACAATTGTGCATTTTTTTTTAATTACATTCAATAATATACGTTGTGTGTATTAATAGACAATTTAAATTTAAAAAAAAAACTTATGATTAAAAAAAATGATCAATACACATAATGCACATTAATAAATACAGTAAAAATATTATACAATTATTTAGCAGAAACTTCGAAGTGTTGCGAAATAGATACAAGCATTGCAACCATCACGATCATATGGAAATTTTAAGTCAATCATAATTGTATTAATTTTTTTTAAGATTTGCTAACCTGGACCTTTGTTTCTCTCTATTAAATGGGGTATATACATGTGCACTTGTCCCTAAAAATACTATTCCACTTAATATTTTCCTATCATTTCACTATTTTTGGGACATCTGAGTAATAAACAAACAGATGTTAGTAATACTCTCAAACCATGCAATTAAATATCCCGTCAATTTCTGAAATGTACATTTCGTATGAATGAAACGCAATAATTTGAACATTTTTTTAATTAAAAAACTACTTATATATTTTCATTCAATTACAGTAATAAATTCATATATTGCAAACCAAACTATTACATTATAAACAAAATCCACACGTTTTACTAAAGAATCGAATCTAATACTTTATATCTTGAATCCTTAATTTCATCGATTGAACTATAACTTATCAGCATAATTTGAACACTTGAAAAAAAAAAAAGAGATTTTAGTTGTCGTTTAAAAGAAAAAGACATTGCACTATTTATACTATTACATAAAGGGAAAGACCTATTGAATATCCATCTTTAATTGGTCCCTGAAATTTTTTTGACTGTCATTTTTTATTTTACTTCTATCTTTCTCTACACGTTCCTTTTTTTTCTTTTATTTTTTAATTTCTTCTTTCTCCTCTCTCTTCTATCTCATGTTATATTGTGAAATAATTATTATGAATACTAAAAAATTTCCTTTAATACAAAATTTTCAATAAATATTCATAATTTAATTTATTTAAAATTTAACTACATAATTAAATTGTATATATTTTTTTTATTCTGCACTAGCATAGAGTGTACGCACATACTAATAAATTTACTTACTTTTCTGGCGGACGCTCTTTGGAATTTCACCGTATCATGTTTTGCTCCTTTATTCCTTGATGACAAAACACGTTAAGATGTTCCAAGGGCATGATTAATATATAATTGCAACTTAAAATAATTTACTTATATGCTTTTACATGTATGCACTATATATATATATTAGAGTGGTGAAGGAATAATTAACTGTTCGTGCATAATTATACATATATATGATCAAATGTCTTGTCTAAGAATCCCACATAATTAACTTCTACTATTGGAATGTTGAGAAATTAAACAAATTAGTTATTGAGTTAAATATATATATATATATATACTATTCTCATAACAATTAGTAGACAATAAATTATTTCGTTTTTAGACAAGTAAACAAAGTTTAATTCCCGACCGGCGTTGTCGGGTACTAATCCTTAAAACTTAAGAAATGGCAAATATTCGACTGGTTAACTTTAACATAGAAAATCCACCAAAGTACATAATTTCTATCTACACAGAAAATGACAATTGCCATAAAAGATGACACGAATAGGATACCCTTCTCGATCCTTTATAACTTTTTTTTTTGTTTATCTATATCAATTATCAACCTACATTTATTCGCTACTATAGACTTCTTGACCAAAAAAAGAATAAATTGCGTCAGACTATTCAAATTTTCGATTTTATAGTTAAACTACTTATTAATCAATTTAAAAGTGTAAAAGGTCGTCGATTACGTACTTTATATTTGTTAAAATATCAATTGAACGTGCTAAAGACTTCTGTTATAGTATATTTTAAAATAGGGAACATTCGAAATCACCAAATTCAGGGGCCGGATATGGAATAATAATATACTTTTGTGAGTTGTGTGTGTGTGTGTATATATATATATATAGGCGCTATTAGTTTTATTAAAATTGTTGTTGAAATTTCAAAGATATGATTCGAGAAAAGAAAGAAGAACTTTATCAGTCAAATTAGGGTTAAATACATTTTACCCTCTCGAATTATACCATTGGTATCATTTATCCCCCTAAACTATAAAGTGTACGTAACACTTGCCCCTCTCAATTAAACTTCCGGACAAAAGTGCCCTCATCCGTGTCTACTTATATATTTTTATCATATTTCTAGTATTTAGAAACTTATATTAAGCTTAAACTTTTATTAACTATGACATATATTTATAAATAATCTATTTTCTAAAAATTATGAATAACTTTTATGCAATTAGAGATTAAATTAATTGGTTTGTATTTTTTTAAAATAGGAAAAGACTAGTCATCTGAATTTAATGAATTGGTTAATTTCTTATTTAAAATGAAATAGAACTAATTAGAATAGAAAAATAAATATACATGGTTTAACTATAACTTAAATGTGTGCTCTTATTGGATTATAATATACTTAAAACAAAAGTGGATTCTTTTTTAATAAGAATATGATTATATATATTATTTACTTATAGAAAAGGGACATGGATAAATTTAAGTTACTAAAAATATAGACACCATTCATTTTCATAAAAGATCCTAAATTTTATTTTGACTTAAAATTAAAATATTCAATTTTAATTTTAAATAATTATTTTTTAAATGTTAACATAAGCTTATTACTTTTTTTTTTAAATATTTGAATCACAATTATTCATTTACTTTTTATATATAATAATAAACTAGTTTTTGGATAAGTAATAGTTTAAAATTGAATTCAAAATTTTAGTTATTCTAAATATTTGTGTAATTTGTATGCATATATGCACATTGTTTAATTTTTAAGTATATAAAGAGAGAGAGAAAGATAGACTCTAAGGGCATGTTTGTCTATATTTTCAGTTGACGGGGGTAAAAGTTATACTTTGTAATTTTAGAAGGTAAATGATACAAATGGTATAGTTAAGGGGGTAAAGCGTATTTAGCCCTTCAAATTGATTATGCACAGTCTTTTCATTGTTAAATTAATTTACGATACTTTATCATCCACATTACATAGTTTTTACGTGTCATATATTAACTTTTTTCAAAGAATATTTCAATAGAATTTCACTGTAATAACTCAATTACATGAATTACCAATCAAATCGTAAATTTCACATGCTCTATAATGTCCAAATTATATGTGTCCTACACAACTCATGTCATGTGTTGTAATCTTGTCGAATTATTCGAGTGAAAGAAATGTAATCTAGAAATACAAAAAAAATAAGTAATTTGAATGATAAGATATCAAAATAAATAATTCAAGAAACATAACTTAAAACCCCGCACAGCTCGTGAGACAGTATTTTCTCTATCAAAGGTTTCTTTAATTTTTATCATATTTTGTTATTATATCCTCAGACTAGTATATATTAAAATGCAATACACACACACACACACTATATCTCATCAATTATTTTGTATGTATGTGTCTAATACCATATTTTATAAAAATAATCCTTCATTGTCACCGTCCAATTTAGAAAATTGAAGATCCGTGGCTATATATAGTATATATAGCTCCATGTTATATATACATACAATGGTGTTTTCACACACTCTCACACACACACACAACACACACTGAACCGAACTTCCACCATGCTGATGCTACGCCTGCCAAAAACCAGGTCTCTTCTCACAGTTGTCTTCTTCCTGATTTTCTGCGGCCTCTCCTACGGACGCTTCATTTCCGACAAATCAGATCTAATCTCCGATGGAGTCCACGCCGCCGCCGCCACCAACGTACCCCTCTTCCTCCACCTCGGCGCGGCGGCGGAGACCTGCGAGCAGACCTACGGCTTCATGCCCTGCACCACCACCGCACTCGGAAACCTCTTCCTGATTCTGGTCTACGGCTATTTCATGTACGTCGCCGCAACGTATCTCTCCACCGGCAGTGAGCTCCTGCTCGAGATCCTCGGCCCTGGTATTGTCGGCGGCCTCTTCCTCCCCATGCTCGGCGCTCTTCCCGATGCTATGCTTATCCTTGGTAATTTTAATTTTATTTTTATTTTCCTCTGTATATTACGATTTTCATATGTAATGATGTTTTTTGTTTCAATTTTGTTAATTTGTTTCGAGCAAGTTGTTAAGAGTGAAACAAGACAAGGCCATCATGTAGGGCCTGGGGTGGGGGGGTTAGGTGATGATGTGAGGTTTCACTAAAAAAAGGTTACGTACGAGAGAAATTGGAAATCAAGAACCTCTGTTTTTTGGTGATCACATGATGTTTCATTTCATTTTCATGCTCAATTTTGTATGATTTCGGTCATTTTCGTTAAGTAGAGAGGATTATAGACTAATCATTTAGACAAGAAATGTTTTCTTTTTTTGACTATATGAGGTATGAAAATGTTTGTTATTTTGATTTTCAGTGTCTGGGCTGTCTGGAAGCGCGGAAACTGCCCAAAGCCAGGTCTCAGTAGGAATGGGACTTCTAGCTGGTTCGACAGTCATGCTTGTAACTGTAATTTGGGGTACTTGTGTTATTGTTGGAAAGTGCGATATAGGTCCTAACAAAGTTGCGAAAGACTCTCAAGACACAAAAGGCTTCGATTTAGCTGGTTTGTCTCTCGCTTTACCTTGTGTCAGTGTTTTCTTAACTAGGTATCATTTATAGGAAGTTGTCTTTGGTTGTCTTAATATCGACTGGTCCACGCAGGGTCGGGCGTCAGTACTGATATTTGGACAAGCTATGCAGCGATGATCATGGCCGTATCCGTCATTCCCTTCCTAATAGTCCAATTACCACAGATTTTGCATTCGAATTCGGGAAGGCACTTGGCTGTCTTGATTGCTCTTATAGTCTCTGTTTCACTTCTCATCGCCTATTGCGTGTACCAGGTATTTTCCCATATTCTGGAACTTACAATTGCCTGCCTATCTTCATTGCATATCCCCAAAAAAGAGATTATTTTAGATGTGACTCTGAAGTTAATGCTGTTTCTTTGATATTAACTAACTAGAATACCATGCTTACTTCTCTCTCCCTCTCTCTCTCTCTCTCTCTCTCTCTACTGTTTCTGCGCAGGTATTCCAGCCGTGGGTTCAGACGAGGCGACTTGCTTATGCAAAGCATAAGCATGTCATGGCAGGAATCTTGAAGCATTTGAAAATGCGTTCCTACGGGAGGCTCACCACAGAAGATGGCAAACCTAATGAAGAAGTATTGAAAAAGTAAGCTTGGTGCTGTTTGCTTATTTCTCTTTTGCATTTTTCCTTGATATCTCTAATATTGTCGAATACAACAGGCTGTTTAGTGCGATTGATGAAAACCAGGATGGATACCTTTCGCACTCAGAATTGAGAGCTCTAGTTGTCGGAATCCAGTTCAATGAGATTAATTTGGATCAGAACGATGTGCTGTTGAAAGTCATGAAGGATTTCGACACCAGTAGTGATTCTAAAATCGACACGTGTGAGTTCATTGCTGGAGTCGGGAAGTGGCTCGAAGAGGCCAAGGGTGGCAAAAATTCGAATCCTGGTTCGATGAAGTATATAGATGACTTTCACATGGTATATGTATATATATTGCTTCGGAATAACCTTTTCTAGTGTTTTACTACTATATATCTTGATTGTTATTCATGTGCTTTTCTTTTTATTTTGTTTTTTCTTTTAGAAAACCAAAAGAGAACATGATCTTCTGGGAGATCAAAACGATGAGGGTGATGAGGCCATTGAGAATCCACGATGGTCTTCGTTCAAAGCCGTACTGTTGTTGCTGCTTGGAACTGTGATTGCAGCTGCATTCGCAGATCCACTGGTTGATGCTGTTGATAATTTCTCTACTGCAACAAATATTCCTACTTTTTTTATATCATTTATCGCCCTCCCATTGGCTACCAACTCAAGCGAAGCAGTATCCGCCATTATATTTTCCAGCCGGAAAAAGCTAAGATCAGCCTCGTTGACATTTTCAGAGGTAACTCCATTTTTTGTTCTCGTTTTCATTTTTGAATAATTACAGCACCCTCCCCTGTAACGTATATGCAGTCGCACAATTCTCTCTTTGGGTTTCTAATTTACACATACCTTCCTCATAACTTATTTCCATCTTACCATTAGCCCCTTCTTTGTTTCAGTTATATGGAAGTGTTACCATGAACAACGTTCTATGTCTGTCAGTCTTTCTGGCACTTGTTTATGCAAGAGGGTTGGTGTGGGACTTCTCGTCCGAAGTGCTCGTTATCTTGATCGTGTGCATCGTGGTGGGGGTCTTTGCCAGCATTCGCACAACTTTTCCACTATGGACTTCATTGTTAGCCTTCCTGCTATATCCATTTTCTTTGGCTCTGGTTTATGTTCTTGACTATGTCTTCGGCTGGTCGTAGATCCATCGATGGATACTGACTTGAACTGATCTTTTCGTTTTCTCTTCCATTGTAAATTGATAATAACAGTCTTGATGAGGTCTCAACTTTACTGTAAAACTTGGAGAGTTCTTCTAATTTATGGGAAAGGAATACCATTTTTATGGTTTCAGGTATTGTTTTTAATAATCTCCAGCCTGTTTTCTAACATGAGTAGTGTTCTTGATTAATTTATCACAGTCGAGAAGTAACTTACAAGGTTTTATTTAAGTTCCACTATGATTTCAATGGTCCTTTTGATGCAAAACTGTTATATGAATCTCATGTTGAGCTCGGCATATGCACCAAATGGTCCAAGTTGCAAAAAATCCTTCGTTCATTTTGAAGAAATAAAAAATAATATGCAAAATGTAGCATAATAGGACCAGAACTAGACATGAAATATATCAGAAGCTCGATACAAGAATCATTTGTTGAAAAAGAACATCATTAAAATGTTTTTACACAAAAGAATAATGTAAGAAATGATTCAGAAGTTATGGCAGAAACATGAATGCATCGTAAGGATTTCGATTTACCTCCCCTTCAGTCAAGACACAAGCATCATCAACCTCTTTGCCCAAATTCTACCTCAATTGCTCATTCAACACGGGAAAACATACAATCCAGCTCTGCATAGCATGAAAAGTGATCTGGTGGCTAGGCCGACAGGGCAACAAGATTGCCAAACTCAAGCCACGCAGCACAGTCAAACGGGAAACATGAAGGTCCCTAGAACAACTTCCTTTTCCTGATCTTGAAACTGGATGATCGGATAACATCATCATCAGCTAGCAGTGTTTCCCCAAGAATCGAAATCAACTCAGGCTTGGTGAAGTAGGTGAAGAGCAGATAGATACCATCCAAGTAAGTGTTTGTTTCTCCGGCTTTGTTCTTCTTTCTGATGCTGTAGGCAAGCGGAATTACACCTCTGTTGAACACCTCCACATACATGCCACCACCAGCCACGAGCACCTGAACGAACATATATCAACCTATAATTATAGCTTCCTCTCCCTAACATAAACATCCACTCTCGATTTGTAAACTACGCGTATAATTTAGGTGATTACTACTCATTTTGAAATGTTAAACCTGAAAATTCATGTAGTCTGCAGAACAGATAGGCACCTTCTTCCCCTGTATCCATATTCATAAGTGTATCTTCACTACCGTATCGATTAATTGACTATCATTTCCATCACACTCACACTAGTGTGAGTGATCTTTCTTGTAATTATAAGCTCTGGTTTATATATAGAACTCAAACAATGCAATACCCAGAGGCCACAATTTCCAATAGCCCATCAACAAAAACTCTCATTCACCATTAGGGAACAAAATCTTGCACACCAATGTTTTCCATGAGATAAAACAAAGCTTTCAAAACACTATATTTGAGCATCAAGAAATCAAGGGCAGCCAAATAAACTAAAAATCTTGTAAAAAAAAAAGAAAAAAGAAGAAGAGGAAAGAAAGAAAATTACCTCTTCATACTTCTGGGTTAAAGAGAGGCGCTCATCCTCAGACATATCGGGCCTCAAGACGACCATAGTCTCGTACTTCCGAAGGCCCGGAGGGCATTGTGGCTCCTCCTTATCCTCCACGTCCGGAAAGCCCGAGCCGGGTATCGCCGGAGGGGCGTCGCTTCCTTCTAGATCTCTCTCAAAAAATGCGATGTCGAACTCTGCTTTGACGGCGGATGGTGTTCTCTGAGGGTTTGCTCTTCTCCTCAGCTGAGGGATTTGAATGGGGTTGTTCGATTTGAAGAGAGAGAAAGAAGTGAGAGAAGAAGAATGGTGGTGGGTGAGGGGTGGTTTAGGAACCAAGAGAGCACAGGAGGAGGGAGAAGCTGACGCCATTGATGCTTGGTTCGTGAGCTCTAGTGTTTTTCTTATGGCGGTCGATAAGGGGGGATATAAGTATTGGAAATGCGCGCTTTTTCTCCGGTTATCCACGATTCTGTTCTTAGGTAGTAAGAAGCGGGTTTTTATTAAAAACGCGACGTTCTTTGGGCAGGATTTTGATGTACTTGATTTGAGTTGGTTTGTTTTTAAGGCAGGGCATGAGTTTTTGGGTGTGGTTACGACTTAAATACAGCAGTCGAAATTATTTTTTTATTTTTTTTTCCCATTATTGATGCATATATTGAATATTTTTCATTAATTAATATTATTATATAATAATCATCTAACTATCACTTTACAAAAAGATTATGAATTCTTAAGCTGGTTTCATGCATACGATCATAAACATAATTTCACTTCAACTTTTTATTATATATATATATATATGTATATACTTGTTACATCGTCTTCATAGATCAAAAAATTGTAGCACTTTCTGTAAAACAAATTGATCGAAAGACTTATTAGATTCAAAATCAATTTCATGGATTCTTTAGACATCAAATCTTATTTTCAAAAGCTTTTTACTATTTTTGCTATCAATTATCACACTTTTAAACAGCAAGAAATGTAAAAAAATTTCGAATTTCATTCCTACTTTTCTACTTATAAAATATACATGTAGAAGTGTAGACATAAACTCAAGTAAGTTGACTTGCATGTTAAATGTTTCACTTTGGCAATTTTTGGTAGCAATGGAGGATTTTGTGTGAAAATAAAATCATTGGATACGTATTATAATCTATTATTAATTTATTAAATTAATCTATTTGGTGGCAAGTGCAATTCCGTGAGATATCATTCAAAAAGTGTTTGATATATTCTTTTTTCTTGTATAAATTACAAGGAAATGACCCAAAAGTCATTTATTTGACGCTAGTGTATAAATTTATAGATAAAATAGTAAATTACAACTCCAATTAACAAATTAAAATTTAATGAATTACACATGCCACCCCTATGATAGGATGGACAACCCCATAAATTAATGGATAAGAAGCCAAACCTAAATTTCATAGAGTAAAAAAAAAAAAAAAAAGACGCTATATCAAACATAATTATGGATGGAATATTCATACAATTCCACCATAAATTCCTACCAAACACAACCTCCATGTCTTCATCATACATGCATCTAACAACATACCAGCATTATATCTACCTAACAGTGAGAACATATTTTGTAAAACAAGGTAAATCTGTACACAATATGAAGTTCAAATTTAAGGCCCTATGACAAAAGCACAATCAAATGTCCTTGTTGCTACACTCAACCAACCCATATGGAACTCCAAGAACACCGAAAAAGTTGGTGACCTGCAACCACCACAGTTTTGCTTTTGCCTTAAAAGACAATGCAACGAAGAAGTGAAACGAAACAAACTTCTCTTTCATTTAAGGCTTCAACTAAATTGCTACAAATTTCCATAACACAGTTGAAAGGACTAGAGACAACAAAGAGGCTAAACGGACCATTACGATTAACAAAGCTCTGTCTGAAGGCGAAAAATAGTTACACATAGCTAAGTCAAACTCTTTACATGAAGCAAGCTTCTACAGCTTCAGATTGAGATCAATTGTTTCTGCCTTCCCCCCGTTGCCATTTCTTGCATGTGAGGTATTATGATCATTTTGCGACTTAACTGGGAAGAAGCTGAAAGCTTGCTCTTGCTTTGATCGGCTCGGACCCATGATTTCGCCTCTGAGATTTTCCTACCAGAAGAATAGAGGTGAAATTTTCAGTTTTAGACTACCTTATTGAACAACCAAACATGAAGGGCAAAAATTGGACAACTACAAAAGGAAAATACAAAATTAACAATATTTTCCAGCACACCTGAATGGGCAAGCATCTAAAATCCAACGGATGTTTGTGCTTTGAGTTCGATGGTGGAGAAGCAGCCACAGGAGGAGCCAATGTTAGAAAATCTCCATTTAGCCTCCCATCTTCCCTGATAAGTTCACTTGGATTAATCTGCTCAGGTGGGGGACACAAGTTTGAAGTGCAATCTCTATAAAATATGCGAACGAAATGCTGTTAGTGGAAACGGAAGTGAAACTTATCTTGGAATTAAGAAATAACAAGATAATAGTGAAAAACCTCATGTACTTGTTTCTTGGTTCCGTTTGCGGTGTGTGTCCACTGCTGCATGAAGGCAATTCATCTGATCTTGATCTTGAAGCAGCAAAGGAAGGATGAAAATTGCCAGCAAAGGCAGGGGATGGTGGACCTTCCAGAGAAAATGGGTATGACCTCTTCATGCCGACCATCTACATAGTTATTTTTGAAAAATGAATGTTTACGCAATAAAACCCGGTAAATGTATCGACAACCATGACACAACACAAGAACAGGAAAAATAATTGAATCAGGACACGCATATTCAAAAATGTCCTGCATTTCACATTCCAACATTGTCATACATACTGACAAACACTTTTTCCAACACAAACGAAAAAGAAATGAAATTGTCCAGTGATAATGACAACATATTCTCGCTTGATAAGAGCATGTAATCTAGACTAATCAAGTTTTCACTTAAATTGATTAAGGCCATGATGTGGGAAAAGCCCAGCATGATAGTGGAAAATATATCCTCTTAGTTTTGCAACTTACAGAACTAATCACCATTAGTGTGTGTGTGTGTGTGTGTGTGTGTGAGAGAGAGAGAGAGAGAGAGCAAGAAATCAAGAAACAAAGAAACGAGAGAGAAAGGAAGGAAGGAAGGAATCAAGAAATCTTGAAACAATTGAGAAAATAAAAATATAACAACACCTTATCTTCCTCTGGCCAAGATGATGTATAGCTATTACCACAAAGGCTTTGGTTTGAAGGGGGCTCCATCTGGGAACTTAATGGTGAAATCCCTGAAGAGGCATTCACCTGTAATCATCATAATCCATTCTCTAATCAATAAAAAGTGTCACTAATATAATTCACAAATGAAGTTACAATCTACTCAAGTGTCAACTACAGGACTTAAACTAACCACTGAAGACGAAGAAGAAGGTCTCTGGAACTGATACGATCTCTGAGGCACACTGGGAAGCGGCAAAACGGGGACGTTCGATTCATCCGGTAAATTCATTTGCGGCCGAAATGCGAATCCAAGATGATCAACCCTTTGCTTGTCTCCTTCAAGATTGTACTCGCCACTCCACAATCTTGACCAATTACTATTTCCAGGACTCGAGATTGCTATTTCCCCATCATTCCCATTCAACTGCTTCGTAATCTGAACTGGGACTGGTGGGAAAGATCTATACAGAGAATTTGGTGAAGGGAAATTAGTTGGTAATTGGGGTAGAGACACTGAATTTGGAGAAGGGGCAAAATTAGAGGCAAAATTAGGGCACTGAACAGCTAAACATGGAGGAGTGTCGCTACTAGCTGAACCAATTGCATTATTAGCCAACGCATTAGCAGCATCTAGGGCTTCCCTTTTCCTCTGTTCTTCCAATCTGATCTTTTCAAGCTGCGCAACGCCTAATCCTCTTTGTGGGACTTTTTTTTGCTTCACGTTTTTTGATCTATTACTACTAATACTGCCGCCGCCTCCGGGCCCGCCGCTTCCTCCCCCGCCGGTGGCGGCGGCACCGCCGCCTCCACTACCACTATTGTGAGTGCTGGTGATAATATGTCCTTCTTGAGCCATTCTCCCTCAGACCCATTCAAAATGAACAAGAAATCTTAGGATTTAAAGGAGAGAACCCAAAAGGGGTTATCATAAATGGCAAGTCATCCACCATATCCCCACCATATTTTCTAGATGCCCAAAATCTGAAAAACACACAAAATCTGAGGGTGGGGGTTTGAAAAAAAAAAAAAAAGGAGAACCCAACTGGGGAAAAATGTGAGAATTTAAAGAACCAAATCTCCCCACCCCTATAGATTATAAAAAATCTCGAAGGTCATGGGGTCAAAGATTGCCGATATATATGGAAACAAGAACAAAACAAACCACCCCATAATTCAGCCAAGATTGCAACTTTATTTTGCCGCACACAACCACCATCAAAATACGCATACATACGTAGACAGGGGAGAGAGCAAGAAAATTACTAAGCAAATACAGAGAGAGAAAGAGAGGGGAGGAGAGAGAAAGAGAACGGGAAGAGTATCTGTGGGGTTCGGATTTTTCTCAAACCCAGTTTGTTGCTCTTGTCTGAGAGACAAATCGGATCAGTGTATGTATGGAAAACACAAGGGAGATAGAGAAGAAAAAAAATTCCATCTTTTTTCAAAATTCAAACTTTATAATGCAAATCTAAAGCATCCTATTTGAATGCTGTGCCTCTCTCTGTCAATCTAATTTGTCGCCCAAATCCTCGCTCCACTCCTCATTTCCATCCTTAGACCGACTCTCTCTCTCTCTCTCTCGGTTTTTTCTTTTTTTCTCTTTCTTGATTTAGGGACTTTGATTTCATTAACGTAGTAAAAGTGGGATTTTCTTAAAGGAGAAAAATGTGTGCGTATTAAGGCAAGGTTTGATTGTATATGTTTGGCCCAATTTTGGAAATATATCTTTCCTGGCTGGCTTTTCCTGCTTTTGGAACAAATGCATGGGGTCCCCCACCCCTCAAATTTTTTACTGCATGCCCATGCATGTTTTTTATTTTACTTTTTCTCTTTTTTTTGTTCTTTTTCTTTTTAGAAAGTTACATTTCACAAGTTAAATAATCATCCCCTAAATTTATTATCCATGAGTTCGAAACCCCACTAATATGGGTATTACTCTACCAATAGCAGTATGTGATCTTATTGTATAATATTTTTTTCATATTTAATAATTATTTATAATTGATGTAGAATTTAAAAGTATTTATGTAATTGATCGAATGTAATAGATCTTTCTATGTAATTTCTAATGTCACTCTCAAACACAAGAGTGAAACATTATCTAGATATATGGTGGCCCTTCAAATTTATACAAAATCTTATCAATGTATATTAATATTAAAAATTTGACCTTAAAAGAAAATACGGTACATATATTATGAAAATAAAATTTGACCATTTAGTAGATTCTTTTCTTTTTTATTTTGATTTCGTCCGTAATCAAATATAAGCAATTTAAATGAATTAATTAAAAATGTTTCCAGCTTTATGAAAAATATGGAAAGGGTATTATAGGGAGGGAAATGAGTAATAGCATATAACACGGTCATAGGTTGAAATGCATCCAATAATCAATATGTTGGCTCTAAATGGTCAACGGATTATTCATTACATTGGGTGCACTTTATTGCCTGGAATTCAATCTAGAATTAACTTGCACAAATACAATTACATATTGTTTTTCAATTGGCAGTTTTATTGTATGTATAGTGTGATTATATATAAGTCTGTTGAAGAGATAGTGATTATTTGTGCCTTATCATCACTGACTCCTATAAAAAATAATTTCAAATTCTTCATTTTAATTTAATTTTTTATTGAATATTCTATTTTATATATGTACATCCCTTATTGAAGTATGTTTAAGAAATACATATAAAATTTTATTGTGTCATTTAATATTTATCATGGGACAATTCTCATTTTTCTTTATTTAAGAAATACATATAAAATTTTATTGTGTCATTTAATATTTATCATGGGACAAATCTCATTTTTCTTTAAATGCTCGTGCATAGACACACCGTACATGTTCAACTTTTCGATTAAAGCATATATCAACCCCTTCAAGGGTTGAACCCCTCAAGGACTTGCCTCCACGAGGGCCAATCCCCTCAAACCCCTCGATAACCTTCCCCTCGAGTGCTATCCTCTTGACCCACTACCCCTCGAGAGCTAGTCTCGTGAACGCCTGCCTCCTCGAGGGCAAGTGTCCTCAATTTCCTCGTGGACATGTCTTTCAACCCCCTTGAGGACATGTCCCTCGATATTAGTCCTTTCGAGTATCTACCCTCGAGACTAACCCCTCAAACTCCTCAAGGACCTATCACTCAAGATCTCTCCTCGAACTCTTAGAAGACCTACCCCTCAACTCATTGACTTGACATATATTCATTTAATGAGGATTTTATCAGTCCGCAACGTCAGTAATATTTAATCATATCATTACTTATTCAATCACACCACGTTTTTATCATATCAAATGCAATCACCTTACTCACATAGCTCTAGTTAGGGTTGTCCACTGAGCCATCAAAGAGTTCCCTTGATCTATGTAGGCTTATGACGAAGTCAAGTCAATAAAAGAAAAGAATGTGTTTTTTTCCCCCTTCGTTATTGTTTTTATTTGACTCCTGAAAGTTAAAAGAGAAAAACACTACAAAATATATAGTATCTTCATTTTAAATGACATTGCCTTGTGCTTTCATCATTTAATTATTTTTATTCAGAAGTCCAATATTAATTAGAATTGTCACACGGACCACGTAAAAAATGCTATTAATTCTTTATTTGAAAAGGTAAAGTTTTGATGCAGCCAAGGTAATAAGAAAAATTTTGTAGAGGGCCAAGAATCAGAGATGAGCAAAGGGATCATAAAAATATCAAATCTTTGAAATGTTAGGCCAATGGATCTGGCCTTCAAGATGGGGTCCATTTTAGTCTCAACAAACCCTTCTCCAAACAAAACAAGACTTTTGTCTCGAAGAGGGGCGGCCACGGACGGTGGAGCCACCGCCACGCCACCACTTTTTGTCATTTAAGATGCAAAGATTTTGTTAGATATGCAGAGGATATACATGCATCTATTCACAAGATTCTGTTTTAAAAATCGCATCTTTTTAAGTAACGTGTTATTTTCTAATGTTTTCTTGATAAATCAGCAACTTGTAAATATGGTCATTTCGGGTATTTTCAAGCTGTTGGAGTTGTTGCACTGTCTTTTCTCTTTCCTAAGCTTTGTCTACTTTTAACTTTTTGCATTTTGGTCCTTTATTTCCTCTAATAGTACTTCTTGTTAGGGGAATTTGATTATATTTTACTATTTTTATTATTTACGTTAAAGATGTTTCCATTTTTTTTTCTAAACTAATACATAATGTGAAACATAATTGGTTCCATAAGATTACATTTATCTTTATTTTCATTGCTTCGAATGTAGGCCGTGTTATTTCCTAATGTTTTCATTGAATTGTGACTCTTCTTTGTATATAGAGGGAAATTTTTGCCCAGACCCAGCTTGGTCGAATCAGTGTTAATCATGTGGCGAGTGTTTTACACTTGTCCTATGAATGGTCGATAATTTAGGGAGAGTGACCAATTACTTGATAAGTGCAATACACTTGCCATATGATTTGTTGGGTTCGTCCAAGCCAGGTTCGGGTTAGAATTTTCTGTATATAGGACTAATTTATGTGAGATTTATTTTCTAACATGATACCAGTTATTTTTTTTCAAACCACATACTTCTATAGTTCTTCTTACCAAAATTTTCCCTTCAGTTTTATTCTATGTGTGTTCAATATTGGTATAATTGCATGAAGTGTATTCTATTGCTCTATTAAAAAAATAATAACAAACAAACAACCAAACTTACGGACATTGTAAATTTATTTAATTTTCAACATCGACGTGGCAGGTGTATACTACGCCACTAATTAGTTATTTGATCTTTTTATTTATTAATTGCCTATTAATGTAATCTTGTCATTATGTGTTTTTAATGCAAACGTATTTGCTAATAAATCTAACTGATAATTGGGTTTCTTTTTGGCGAGTTATCAGTAGATGGGTCCTATGTCCTTTTGTGATTTAGTTGAAAATAAATATGGGGAGAATATATATATATATATATATATATATTTGTGTTTTTTGAAGAAATTATATTGGTAAAGTGTTCCCCAACTAAACAAACCAAATATACTACCATATTGTTACATCTATCCAATAATTTACAAATTGTTCCGAAAGACATATTAAGGTATGCGTATCCTTTTCAACGAAACGCGTCTATCAATGCCCCAAAAAAAAATCATAACCTATATAGATTTTTATTTCAGTTTTGTAAATCAAGATTTTCACCACACACACACACACATAAGTACCACATATATCATACTCAAAATTCCATAAATGTTGAGAATTGAATGAAGTTTTTGAAAATGTAAACCAAACAGACCCTTTGAGTTTACATTGTAAGAATTAAGAGTGGAGATTGCGAAGACATAAAGTTGGAAAGACAAACTGAATGGTGGAATTATTGTATTATAGGTTGATATTAAAGCCTCATAAAATGAAAGTTAAATTTTTGTATTTTTAAAATAACAAAATTTTAAGCGTAATTTTATACAAATTTGTTGGAAAATGAGATTGTCTTCTCACTTTGTCATCTTGATGATGTCAAATCTTAGAACTGCTCTTTAAGGATGACGTGGAATGACGGCTCGACGATTAGAAGAAAGAGAGTCTATGTCCGACTAAGATGGAGAATACGTAAGTCTAGCCGGAAGTGTGTCCGGCGAAAATCCTTGGATGCTTAAGTCAATATAATGAGTGAGAATGTGAAATAAACTAGAGAAACTCAAGTAGAGTAACGGCTAAACAATGTTGCGTTGCCCTTTTGGGTATTCGCCAGGAGTATTTATAGTAAGTCCAGGTCCTTGGGATTAGAGTCTAGTTGGTGAGACTTGGAATTTCTAGATGTACAAAGAGGACATTCATGCCATAACAATGTTTGCAGGGCATGTATACCTTTTGTTAGGAACTGTATGGTAAGTCAGGATAAGGAGGATGGCGGTAGGTGAGCCGTGCAATCTTCGATGGACAAGTCAATGCTCGAGGAGATACCTCCTCGAGCTAATATTCTGCTCGATGGCCAACCCCCATCTCTGGGGATGGGAGCTTCCTCGACAAGAGCCGCCACATGTCAGGTATAACACTTGACGTCAGATTATGGATTACCAAGACACGTGTCAAATATCTCGCATCACATCGCACGAGGAATAATGTAAATCTGACATTTCATTTTTTGGTAAATTTTCCATAACAAGAATTTCATAAAATTTCTGGAATTTTGACTAATGTAAAAGAATATACTGCATCTTAAAAAGCACGTGATATTTGTGAAAATTAATTGGATTGTTTATTCAACTTATATCATAGGTTGCTGTGACGAGGTCAAAAGTCTTCTCAGATTATGAGTGAAAACAATATGATGGTAAAAATTAGATGATAATAAATAAAAAACATTATTATTAACATTATATATTAAATGACAATTATAACTTTGACTTGTATCATAGTAAAAACTTCCATAATTTTAAAATTTTGAAGAATTTCTAAATTTATTGCAATTAATAACATACGTACATATAGACTTAACTATTGACACTACATAAAAAATAACAATAATAAATTCTTTGTGTTAGGCGTGAAAAAAGTAGTTTAAAAATAATAATAATAATAAGACAACGTATGGTTAAGGTTATAAATAAATTAAAAGTCTTTTTTAAAACATGAAGGTCCCGTAGCTCAGTTGGTTAGAGCGTTGGTCTTATGAGCCGAAGGTCGCGGGTTCGAGCCCCGCCGGGACCATTTTTTTTTTCACATATTTGCTCCACGCTCCTCGTTGTTCGTGCGGCACACTCGCCTCATTCACAGCTCGTCAACCTGCACGCGCCTCATGTTGACAGTGGTCTTATCAGCGCAAACTTTTAAAGCTTATTTTTAATATTGTTTTCGAAAGTGTTTTAAAATACGATAATTCTTGTAACTATCAAAAAAAAAAAAACTATAATTATTGTACGTTATTGAATTTATGATTAAATCTGTCTTTTATTGTGCGTCTCGGAATTTAAATTTTGACTGAATTTTCTGAATTTACGAATGACTCATTAGCATAATCACTCCAAGAAATAGTAATGATCCTCTATTTTATCATCTATCTATTTCATACATATTACAAGATCATTTTATATGTAAAAGAATTTCTTAAATACCCATTTAAATTTAAATCTTTTTTTTTTGTTTTTAATAAAAGCGGTCTATTACAATTAATTAAATATATCAATACTATTATAATTAATACTCTTAAATTAGTATACAACTAAAACAACATCCGCATTCATAAGAATTCGAATCCATTACAATTAATACTCTTAAATTAATATACAACTAGAACAACATCCGCATTAATGATATTTCGAACCCACATGAACTAAAGGTTGTGGGGCCTTCACCATACCAGTAAGGCAAAAGCCTCATCGACTTGAATTCTAAATCTCTTCGACGTGTTTGATTTGTATTTATGTGGTATTATCAATTTTTGAACATCAATTGTAATCTATTTGATTTGTAATGAATTTTCTAATGAATCACACGGTACATAATGCCGCATTACAAATCAACAGAAAGTGCCTATAAAAAAAGCACATTGGCATTACAATTAAAGAATTAAGACTCCTTGTATTTTATTTTTATATCCCCAGTTAGCCTATGTAAAATTTTCAAGACCAGTAAAAGTGACTTTTATCCATAAAATACCATTAATTTTGAAGCACATCAAACATGAAATTTGTAAGAAATTGTATATAACCAAAACTTTCATTAGCAAACACGCTTGTAAAATTCTTAATATATGGGCTCGTAGTGACAAAGAATGCAGGGTTTTATGATTGTAATTCAAAATCAAACACTTTCTTAAACTTAACATACACCTCTATATGATAAGGAATCCAAAAAAAGAAATCCTCTATATGATAATAATTTAAACATAAAATAAAGGAAAAATAAAATTAATACAACTTTAACGTACAACTCACATGGTACCTATTTTATTCTCGAGCTTCAAATTTGTCACATTTCTATATATGCGTTAAATTTTGATAAATTCTTGATCATATTACCATATTCGATATTTGAAAATCTTAGTTGTTGTGGAAGTATTTTAATGCATGCATTAAAATTATCTTCGCCTCTATTTTTGAGTTACAAGTTTTCACCGCATGGAGTTATTGAATGTTTGTTTCGACATAAATTTGATCCCATATTTATTAGGTTTTTTCACTTTCAGTCTGTACATTTGTCTCTAGTGGGAGATATTGGAATCATATCACTGAGTATACCTTCAGTCCCCTCAATGCTGCACGTGTGCACCAAGTGCACTTTAAACGGTAAACTCCTAGCGGTTTAACGTTAAATTTTTTTAATTTTACTGTTTAAGTCCGATTTTTATTTTTAAAAAAAAAAACAGAGATACATATCGCTAGTTGTTTACCCTTTAAAATGCACATGGTGTAGCATCGACCGTACCGTATACCTTCTTTAACTATACATACCAACATAGCACCCACCGCTACAACTTCAATTCATTCAGTACTCTCCGGTTCTTCGATTTCAATAAGAAAAACAAATAAATAAATAAATAAATCTTTTTTTAAGTCGACTTTAAATGAATGCACTATGTGTTTTATTTATTTATTTATATTTTTCACTTCACTTTCCCATTTTCTCAACAAACAAGACCCTTCAAAACTTTTAAATTTGGGAAGAGAGATTCTTCCATGGATCAGGTGTATACACTCTACAGTCCAAATTCGATCATGGGCTATATTTAATTTATTTTATAAAATATATATAAAACGTGGTTAAATCTGAATCACATGGTCCATCCATACACCCGGTTCATATAAGAATTTTCCATTTAGGGATGGAGTAACCATTTGAGGCATAATTTTCTCAACATTGATTAAGATTTAAGGGTAACTCTGGTTTCAGCTAAGTGCAATGGTCCCTGCGTCTATTTATTCACTCACACATTAAATTTAAATTCACCCAAAGTTTACCTCTATTCATAAAAAGTGAAAACTAAATTTCAATCTAACAAGGTATATATTAGAACTGTAAAATTTACAAGACACTATAGATTGATGTTAAAAATCCCGACTAATCACGTGATAAGTGAAATTACAAACTCAGCACCCTCAAAAGTTAAAAAATGAGACGGTAAACAAATAATTTGGAGAAATATCTTCGTCATTGTATGGTTATTCATTTGAAAAACCTTTTTTTTTTTTCTCTCTCTTATAACTTACAATTTTGAGTATGATTTATGAATTATTGTAATGTACAGTGTAATTCTAATTGCACGGACCTACTCAAATGGGGAATAATATATTAAAATTTTCACATTGATGGAAACTTTTGCATTGAATTGTTTGAATAATTTGCAAATTGCAGTTCATTTTATTCATTTCTTTTACTACATTACAACATCTAACAAACAAGAAGCTGACATAACCATCTTCCCAAGTGTAGTTAAAAACTCTTTAGCTAATGGAAATAAATGTCAATCATAATCAGTCAAGCCCACAAATTTTCTATATTTTACAGGAGAGAGAGAGAGAGAGAGAGAGAGAGAGAGAGTATCATTCATGGTGACTTATATCTTCATGAAATATAACTTTAGTAATTCTTCCAACACGCTTTTCCTTAATTTTATGTAAATTTTATCTACAACCATATATCAACACACAATAACAGAATCCTGAAATCCCTGCTATTTATTCAGCCTTTTCGAGTAACACTGATCAGCAATAAAGAAGTACCAACAACCATCCTGCAATTGTCACAATCTCAACACAAGCTAAAAAAAAATTCATTTTATTTTTTTCTGGGTAATGTAAGATATAAGTTTTTTCCAGCTAGACTTTGGAGATTTAAGAGGCACAGAGATTTTGCAGGTAGGGGACCATGAATTGAATTGATGATAGCCAGGTACCATATGTTTGTTAGGTACTCAATTGGAGACTTTTATTTATTTATTTATTTTTTTTTTCCTTTCAAAAATTCAATAATTCAATTTATATCATCTAAATACTCTTAAGCAACTAATGGGCTCTCCTAAAATAGAAAGTTAGAATCAAATATAAAAAAAGCCCTTTAGTTTCAACCTCTATGATAACAAAATTCCCCTCCTATAGAAGATATGATTTTATTTTATTCAAACATTTCAAAGTACGATATAACATTTTGTAAGCTCCAAAAAATATCATATGAATGTTGAGACCTTGCAAGATTTTTTTAAATAAGCTTAGCAAAATGGCCTCTTAATCCTATACTTATAGAATCTAAACCTCAAAGCAGTGCCAACTCAATGGCTCAAACATTACAACTAAGCACACTACTAAAACTACACTTATTTCTCATTTATTTAAGCTAAAAGATAATTTCAACTCAAGTTGGAGCATGTGATTAAAAGAGCTGGCAGGATACATCTGTGGCCTTAAATAACCAAACATATCGAATGAATCTATAACTATAATAAGTATTAGTTTTAAATATACTCTCATCAGTGAATAGCATTGCAGTTGTTGAGTTATCAAGATTTCTGTTTGGCCATTGGTACAAATATCCCTCTTCTAAATGTTCTAAACCAGTCCTGAAAAGGGGCTAAAATAGCTGCAAAAAAAGTAGTAAAAAATGACACTTAAATCAAATGCAGGTATCTCAACTCAAAGGTAAATGTTAGCAAACAAAGACTCAATCTTGCCACAGATACTAGACTTACAAAAACATTTCACTCCCAACCCTTTATGTCTAGATCTATAATCGAAAACGACCCCTCATCCCAGATGCTCCCCAAAAACTGTGCAGTGATGGAGATGTTAATGACAAGTCACTTTAGCGACTCCTTTTGCGGGACTAAGGAAGTTGATGAATTAGAAGGCAGTAGAGCTAGCAATCTTCGTCATCCCACATGAATAAATTGACCATTTCTGCATACAGAGGAAACAGTTCTTCCTCTCAAATCTCATTTTGATATTAAAGGAGCATATAAACAGCTCAAATCAGTCCCGCCACAGCTTTGCAACAATGCTTAGAAATTAGAATCAGTGGCGTGGCAGAGCCAGGACCCTAAGGTCAGAAGAACGCTTACCCATAATACAAATAATTAGAAAAGTAAAATCAAATTATATTCGGCCAGTAGGTGTACTAAAGAACAACGAGGATCATTCAGAGTTAAAACTATCATATATATATATGTATGTATGATTATGAGCTAAGACGGCGCGTGTGCATCTCTTGATTTCAATTGCTTAGAATATACATTAATCATCAGGCCCTCCTCCAGGGTGGATTGCATTATTCTTACAGAAACGGTTATACTTTGGTATCCAGATTAGCTCTGTGAATTAAAGCCAGAAACTGAAACATAATTGTTTGATTGAAACATGCCTCCTTATAGAACTTAATTCATGAGATGGGAATTGATCAAATACCATCAACAACACAGAAATAGCTAACAGGATATGAGTCTAACAAACAAGCAGCAAATTCAAATTGTTCGAAACAAAGTTGTGAGCTCTACTCAGCTCATTCAGGCATGGAAACATGAAAACGCTAAAGCTCGAAATAATGAAAAACAACTAACGTACAGAGTAGTAGCAAAACCGGAATCGAAAAAACCTGAAACTAAATCAGGATTTCTTCGCCTCACAGTCAGCTGTGCCATCTGCGTCAAAACTCACTCAAAATTCTCCCTCCGCTTTCCCATCATCATCATCATCATACAGCAGAAACATAGAAAATTTTCATGACCAGTTCTTGATTTTTTTTTTTCGTTTTCTCTGCTGAAAAATCGTATAATCCCTGCAAAAAGTGAGTTCAATTTAGAAGTAATTAAACCACAGGAAAAAAAATGGGACTTTTTCGTTTTTGTGAATATCACCTGTTAATGGAAGAAAGAGAAGAGATCTTGTTTTGTGAGCTTGACTCAGTGGCGAGAATCAGAGGAAGCAGAGGATGGCTTGTCCGAATAGCCATCGTGCTCCTCTTCATCACCCTGAATTCGTGCCGGAATGTGAAACCTAGAGAAGCCACCAACTCCGGAGGCAAATCCAATGCCCGCAGGCATGGATGACGGAGAGATAGGCATAACTGCCGGATGGTGGTGTTGCTCAGCCGTGGCAATGGCTATGGCGGATGGGTCCATCCAAGCATGAACTGAAGGTGTGTTACTGGACTGAAGGGGTCCCCTCTGTGAAAGAAACTGGTTGTGGGTATGGCCTAAAAGCTGCTGCAGCATCGGCTGCTGCCCTGCCCCAACCGCCCCTGGAGGCGAGTTGAATAAGTATCCTGCTGCAGCTGCTCCGCCGCTCCCACTGGCGGAGTCTCCACCGCCGGAATTCCAGGCTGCAAGCCTCTGGAAGCGGCTGAGCTCTGCTGCCTGATGGTGGTGCTCCGGCGGCCAGGCGTCGAACCCCAGCGGAGTGCCACTCAGCAGAACGTGTTGTTGCGAGTGTGTTTGTTCAGTGTGGTGGTGGCTGGGGTTTTGAGGTTGCTGATTGTGGTGGTGGAGCATGATGGGATCTTGAAATGACTGCAGAGAAAGCCTCAAATCTTGGCTCGTGCTACTGTGTCTTGATAGCAAATCTGGAGCGGGAAAGTTTTGAAATTGCATAGCCGATGAACTAGCCTCCGTTGCAGCTCCCATCGGAAAGAAAGACTTGATAGTGTCAGCAATGGCGTCAGAATCTAACGACGGTGGCAAAAAGCTTGAATTTTGTGCATTGGGATTGTTGGCATTGCCGCTCGAAGGGTTTGAAACAATGTTAATCATCAAATTATCAGCATTCTGTACACCAATCTGCTGCTGGTGATGTTCTTCTTCAAGTTTTTTCTGCTCATCTTCTTGCTCGAAACTGGCGTTCGGGCCAGAACAGGTGGTAGTGGGATGCCAGGCGGGCAGCTGGGCGAGCTCATCAATGGCGGCCTTTGCCTTCTTGATGAGCCAATCCACCGCCTTGCTGGGGCGGTCGTAGCCAAGGCGGTCTTGCACGTCGTAGAATTGTATGGCGGTGTGGGCGGCGAGGCGGACGCGGCGGTCTCTGGGGCCTTTGGCCGTGCAGACTTTGCTGTGGCGGTCTTTTCTGCCGGTGGACCTCACAATGTGTCCGCCTTGTACCTCCACTATCTCGCCGCCGGCGCTGTTCCTCAGGCCTAATCGCGACGATGATGGTGGTGTTTGGTGGTGGTGATTGTGATGATGATGGCCGCTCTCTGCCATTTTTTCTCGCAATCTTGCATGTTCTCCGGAGGCGGGCTCCAGGGATGAAGAAGGGAAGTACGAGCGTTTCTTGGGCGGCTCTGACGGCGGCGGTTGCTGTTGGTGGGTCGTCTCTAATCTTCCATAAAGTAGCTGATTTTGCCGGAAAAGCTGTTCATGGTAAGCTGCCGGTGGTTCTTGTTGGCGGTGGCGGTGGTTCTGCAAGTTGTCTTGTTCCTCCTCCTCCTCCTCTTCTTCTCCTCCTACATGCCTAGCTTGATTTTGTTTCTGATAAAGATGATGATTCCTGTGAGGATCCAGACTCAGATTATGCTTTTCTCGGTCCAGCTTTTGATTTTTCAACACTTCTTTTTTCCCTCTCTCTATGCAGCTAAACCCCCCTAAAAAGCTCTTCTTTTTCTGAACAATAATCTGATATAGCCTCTGCCATTAATTCAACCCTGTAGCCATCTCAATTGCCATTGTTCTTTTTTTTTAAAGCCTAACCCATCTTTATATATATTCGTTTCTGCAGCTTCTGAATGATTTTAATACACACTCTATCTGTACAACCCTAGTTAGAGTGTAGCAACAAGAATCTGCAAATTTTTCAGCAGCCCAGTTGAAGCTATGATAATCAATCAAGAAGGCTTTCTTGGTATCAATTTTTTGTTGAAAATGTTTGATTGAAGTGAGAGGAATTTTGGGTTTGACAGGTCTCAAAAAGAAGTCTTTGTGTCGCTCTCTATCCTATGAGAGCAGTGGTGCGGTGTGGTTTTGGGTCAGAAAAGAGAGTAAAGATCCCTGTTATATCACCACTGCCCCCCCCCCAGCTGCTCCTGTTTTTCTACACCCCACACAAACACTAATACAAAATTAAAAAATTATCAAATAATAATAAACAAAATTTCAAAAAAAAAAAGTAAATAAAATAAAAGGCATGAGAGTGTTTGCGAGAGGTATTTCAGAAAAATATATTTTGGAAACGAATTTGAAGGATATATAGAGAATAAAAGAATGTTTGTTTTATTTTTGACAGATCAATTTTATCATAGATGCGGTTATTTAAGTAATAGTGTCAAATCAATTTTTATATCGGCAAAATTATATATTAGCATAGTAATAATAATTGAGGTATAAAATTTAAAATTATCGATATAATGATTTGAAATGATTGATTTTTTTAATATGTAGAAATTTATATTGAATAAATATATTGTATTGTTTTGAAAGTTGAAAATATTCCCCAAATAATATCAAACAAAGCCATCAACTCTTTTCCTTTCATTCAATTTCACAACTTGTGTCGCTACTTGTTTCAATTTCCCACTTCTTTTTCAATATTTTTCTCACAATTTTTTCACCTCTTACTTACGATCCTATACAAATTCAATCTGAATCATCTTTTATAAAATAGTGCTATGTCTTTTCCTTCTTTTATTGATACATATCACGTGTATTGATGAACTGCTAAAATAAGAAAAAAGAAACTTAAAGTTTTTTTTCATATGATAAGTTTTTTTATTTCTAATTTCAATCATCCATCAATATATATGGCGTATATTAATGAAATGATGAGATATAGTATTATTTTGCAGTAGATAATTCGAACTGATATAAGTTATAACAAATAGATTGGTGCGTGTGACCACCAACATGGTATTATAGTGGTTAAGTTTCACTACACTAATTTTGAATAATTAAGTTCGAATTTCACCGATGATAAACGAAGTTGGGATTAATCAGAGCGAAATCTGGCGAAAGGAACATTCCTGATATGATGAGTGGCAATGCTTAATTTACTAGTATATTAGTGAAAATGTAGAGACAAAGTTGGACTTAATTTCAAAAAAATTTGATGAAATGAATATTTCGTTGTGTCTGAATTATCTTAATGAGGGAAGTTAAATTAGATCAATAGACTTGCTTTTTATTTATCAAAAAAAAAAAAGTAAACGATGTGTGTGTTAGGAGGGATAGATCCTCCAAAAAATGGCACCATCAGGCCTTGCTGAAAGTGACTTATTACAGCTTTTCGTTTAAATGTTTCTCTCTCTCTCTCTTTCTTTATTGCTTCACTTAAAAGAAACAACATCACTCCTTCCCTCAAATTTCCCTCTCCCCCAGTTGCCTTTTTTTTCTGCTCTATTGGATTGCTGTAAATGGCATCTTTTTCTTTATATTTTTTTTCTTTTTTGTCTTATTTTATGGATAAAAACAATATTTTACTGCTTTTCTTTTAAGCACTTTTTTATTCTCCTGGATCAATCTCCTCCACTTTACTGCTCTCAGAGTATATGTTCCAAAAGAATGACTCATCAATTCTGATGCTTTCTTTCTTTCTTTTTCGTTTCTCTCTCTCTCTCTCTCTCTCTCTCTCTATTTAACACCGGAATTTATTTCTCAATACATACACACACATAAATTACTGCTCTATGTTTTAGTATATTCGTAATTCAATTTAAATTATGTATAATAATATCAACGGCTCACTTTATTATATCATGATATTCCCATTCAATGATTTTAAGGCTTTGTTTGGTTCTAAGATTTTAGGAGGAAAGGAAAATGTTAAAGAAAGGAAAAGAAACTACAAGAATTTCAAAATTCTCTATTTTGTTTGGTTGTTAAAGAAAATAATAAGAAAAATGATTTTTTTTTAGAGAATTGTCTTCCATTTTATTTGGTTATTTTTGTCAATTAAAGGAAAATGTAAAAACACATCTCAAAAAAATCCAAATAATCAATTAATTGCACAAAAAAAAAATTGTATGAAATATATTTAAATAATAAATTAGTTTGAGCAACAAATGAGATGAGAACTTGAAAAATGAGAGAGTGCTAAAGAGAGTAACATAACTTTTCCTTCATTTTCCTCATCTAATTGGAAGGGAAATGACTTTTCTCAATTTATGCTATATTTTCTTTCTATTTTCCTTTCCTTACCATTTCTATTTTTTTTCTCTAGTAATCAAACATTGAAAAATACTTTTTCTTCCTATTTTCTTTTCTTTTCCCCCTAAAATTCTAGAACCAAACACAATGTAAGAAAAAGGGAAGATTTTTTACAATTATCCCTTTTAATATGATTTAAATAAATTAACCTTTTTTTTTACTAGTCGGTATCATTACAAATTTGCTATAAATGGCTCTGACACTAGATCGATGTGTTCATTATAGAGTACTTCAACAAAAAGAAAATAATTCCAATTGAGCAGTAATTGTAACGTTTTTTTCTTTTTTATTTATTTTTTTGTTGTATTCTCCTGCAAAAAAGCAATCATCTTGATACACTAGCATGTCCACCTCCTTTTTAGTCTAGTACAATCCCTTTTCAGTGAATCAGTCTACTTATGATTATTACACTTTAATCACACTTTAATCATACGCTCTTAAACAATACTTAGCGGGTGAATTTTATAATTATGAATGAAATAATTGCATCGTAAGAATTGTCTTTATATTAAATTTTTATAGTATTCGAATTAAAAATAATCAATTAATAAATCAGAAATTAGATGATTAAAATAAAAAATAAAAAAAATCTCTTTCTGATGGAATGACTTTATTAAATGAATGTGCACTCCACACAAAATATATATATATATATAATATATATATATATATATATGTGTGTGTGTGTGTGTGTGTGTGTGGAATTTGTAATAATTTTTTTAGAGAGAGGTGAATTGGAGTGAACCTCGTATCAATGCATCCATAGAAATCATCAAATATTGGTGAATGTGAGCAATACAAGTTAGTACAAAAAGGTTAAATTAAGGTCCATAAACATTTCCCCATAAGCAAATTGTCCACCAAATAGTAGCCATGTGCCATTAGGCTCTATAAAAATTCTAAATTGGGAGACAATCATCCTCCATATCTTAGATTTGTATGAGCATATATTTTCGTTTCCTCACAACCAAGGCATTGAGGCTAGTGCAAATGTGCATTGTCCCCAGTGTTCAAACCATTGAAAATGCCAAATTTTGAGGCCTTTAATGTTTGTTTTTTGAGCAATGGACAAGTATAAAAGATTGGATCTACAAACATTCTTCGTCAACATTTAATCTTTGAACAACTCAAATTTGTGTCTAAAATGCGCTTTAAATTTCACGATCGCCTATAATTTTGAATATATTTAATTTTTTTTTATTAAGTGTTTGTGAAGAAGGTTAAACAAAACAATGCGATGATTTGCGACAAGCGTTCGACAATAATAGTACCTCTCGGTGTACCTGATAAAACCCAAATTCAAAAAATAATGATAGTAATTAAATATTCCAAGGGTTACTCGTATTAAAAAAAAAATGACAAATTTATAACAAAATAAAGTTATTTGACTGTATCAGTAGATAAGTTTGAGATGCCACTTGAATTCTTTAATTGACACCCCAATGTTTCTATTATAATGTCCATTGGGGGCCAAAAAAAAAAAAAAAAGAGAGAGTAACAATGATAAAGACTTCGAAAGCAGCAAACAACAAAATAAAGCATATTTTTAACACAATAAATGCCAAATTAAGATGTCGTGCATTAGTTTACCTAGTAAACTTTTACTGTGGATGCTATCAAATGTTGTCCTAATTGCTGCTTCAAATATCAGAGATTGTCCGATTGAAAGTGACCAGCTAGTTTATTCTTTTGTTCTTGTTATTTTCTTGTCAATATCATAAATAAATACTCAACGGTAATTTGATGATACGTAATCTATAAAAATATATTATGGGAATTCTTTTTATGTACACTAAGACCGAATAATTAAAACAAATTAATTCCAACGACAAGTCAAGAGAACGACAGCATTGTATTGTTACGACAAGCAATGCATTTTTCAAAAGACAATAAAGGAACGAATCAGATGTATTTGTTTGATTGCAATCATAAAGTATGTTAATTAATCGTCACAAAGAATGAATTATTAAGGTGTCAATGAGTACGCAGTTTGAACCACTGACAACGTACTTGGTACTATATTATTGTGATTTAGAATTAATCAATTTATGCGAATTAAACTTTAAATCCATGTCCCGTATTTTATGGCTTATTCGAATATGAGAGGTCAAGAAAGTTTTATGAATATAAAAACAAAATCATTTATGCATAAATAAATAAACAAGAAGATCGTAAGTTTGAATTTCCGAAAATAGGAACATTATTAAAAGACGTGAGATAGACGATGTTTGTAAGAATTAAATTTAAGTGTTTTTTTAGTTTGTACTTTTTCTTTTATAGGGACTTCTAATAAAAGTTAATTGTTATTTCCACGTGCATGATTTTAATTAATTGCCACGTGTACGTAAATTTCACTTCAAGAATTTTATATATATTCTATTTTAACCTATAACATGCTGAGTTATATATATATATATATATATATATATATATACACACATGCCAAATAGATTATATTATGATGAAATTTGTACATAAACAGAGTATGAAATTAAATAATATTAAATATCTTATGTTAATAATTTTATTTTATAAATTAAAAATTGAAAGATGGTCTTTTATATTGATATAAATTCATAGTTATCATTATAAAATATTGTTATACTTACTTCAATAAATTAAGTAATTAGTATACAATTTTTGTTTAAATATTTAAAACACAAAAAATTTAAAAACACTATTACAAATCATTTCATTATATTTCGAGCAAAATAGTTTTTACTCATTTTTCTATTATTGTTTGTTTGTTAATATCATTCTATCATATATTGATGTTGTTTCATTCACAATTCACTTTAACAATGCTTCAATTTAAGAAAAAATAAATATATTTTCAATTGTTAGTAATAAATATGCATGTAAAATTAAAATCATTTTGTTAACTAATGTATTGATTTGAAGACATAACATAATTATTAGTTAATATGAATTATGTGGCAAAATTAAGGTGATTAAGATCATGTCAAAATTGACATTAATAGAATGAACAACAATATGATTATTAGTTAATATGAATTATATTCATGAGGCCTAGCTCAACTGGTAAAGCTGAGGCCCCAAGATTCTAAAGTCTTGGGTTCGATTCCCACCGATGAATGTGTGTGGACTTTATTTCTACCTTTATGGTAGTTTATTATCCTACTTTAATAGTAGTTTATTGTAATAGTTTATCTATAGTTTGTGAATGATATTGTTTGAAATATGATGTAATAGTTTGATTTGTACTCGAAGAGTTATTGATGTAATCCGATGACATGTATTCAAAAAAAAAAAGAATGAACAACAATAAAAAATTTTAATTCTATATAATTAATCAGTGATTCAATTAATTAGTTTACGGTTGATTTTCTATGTTATTGTCATATTAAACAAATTATTGTTGATAATAAGATTACAATATTTATGCACGTAATTATTTATTAAACGAAAAGGCCTCGTAAGTTATTTTCCTAAAAAATATTATTATAAATCCTATATTGATAAATATTTCAAAAAGTTATTTGAAAAATAACATATAAAGATCAATAGAGTTGTGTACATTTTCTGTGTGCGATTAGCAATATAAGTCAAATATTATACAAATTATTTATTTATGGGAGTTATGGAGTTTTAATTATAATTTTATTGAATTGATATAAATTAACTAATGATAAATAGTGATGTGGCATATTGAACAAAAATAAAATTAAGAAGATACATAAGTAGTATTAAAGTTAAAATAAGAGACGAATATATCATTTTAAGTATCAATTTGATTTTGATTTTAAAATACATTTTAAGCATCAACTTGACATCTTAAGAAGCAATCAAATTTACTTGATCTTTTTAATAAAAAAAATACATTTCATGAAAGTAGATAACACAATACAATAAGGAATCTGTTGAAAATAATAAAAATTAGAATATTTGTTATCAAAATTCGCAGATTAAAATGCATTTATATGTTATTATGTTTGTTGATAAATTAAATGTTAAAATATATCTAACAAAAATTACTAAAAGAAAAGGTTAAATGATGAATATTGATTGATTGCTTGATTGGATATGATAAATTTAGTTTAATAGACTTTACACATGTAATTAAATTAGAGCTTGTAGGTAAACAATAAATAACAAGTCACAACAACCTGCATTACAGGTTGCAGGTAAGTGTATCCTATAAAATAGGTAACATGCACTCTAATAAAAGGATGATACCTAATGTCAAACTTTTTCCAGCCTACCTAATAATAAACAAGGGAGCTTCTAAAATAAGGTAGGGTTGTACTACCTAACATTAGGTACCCATCTCTTTTGTTGCCATGTGTCTTAATTTATTTAGATGTATTTTGTGTGATTATGTTTGCAATTTATTTTTTACCTACAACCTATTCGTTAATTTTCTCATCTCAATCTCTAAAACCCATGTTCCATATTTTTCTCCAAAATTATCTCCCAATTTACCAACTCAATATTGACAAATAAATATCGAAAGTGTAGAATAATTAAAAAAAAATCAATAATTTATATATATACATGTATATGCACGTATGTGTGTGTGTAATGTAGACATTCTAAGATAATGGATAAATAAGTAGAGTAATAATCAAATAATTATAAAGATTTTTGTTTTAAAAATTTTAATTTTCTTAAAGAAAAAAAAGTGGAACTACAATTTCTTCATAAAAATAACGTTCATTTGTTATGTGTAATTAGCAATGAAATTCATAAATCATACTACTACTGATATTCGGGAGTTATAGAATTTTAGTTTATAATTTTATAGGATAGACTTAACAATTAATTATTGACGAATATAATTGTGGAAATATTCAACAAAAATGAAATTAATCTATTAAA
This sequence comes from Petrea volubilis, assembly GCA_026212405.1. Taxonomy (NCBI): domain Eukaryota; kingdom Viridiplantae; phylum Streptophyta; class Magnoliopsida; order Lamiales; family Verbenaceae; genus Petrea; species Petrea volubilis. The sequence goes on along the minus strand of CM047870.1, from coordinate 38,811,263 downwards.
TAAATAAGTATCATTAAAATTATGATTAAGAGATGGATATATAATTTTAATTATTTTAATCTTAATCAGACATATACATATTTCTTGTATATTAAAATTATAATTAAGAAATGGATATACATTTTAAATTTAATTGTACATATAAATATTTTTTTGTATAGATGGTATACCATTTTAAATCTTAATTAGTTTTGATTTTGTATTTTATGATTATATATTTGTGCGCAAGCATATCTAACGTGGTAATTTTGTATTTTATGATTATATATTTGTGCACAAGCATACCTAACGTGGTTGATGTGATATGAAATGCTCATAATCTATAATCAAGCATATAATACAAATTACACTAGAAGTAACTTATGTTTAAATTAAGAGATGAAAGTACAATTATATCGAATATTATGATATCTCTACTATTAGTAAAATACCAGTGGTATGATATAATAATATTGTACATTTACTTTGGCTATAAACTTATAATAATTTTTCTAAAGTTTAGCGTAAAAATATGTTAGCTTGCAAGTTAAATTATATCAAATTAAATTATTAATTTTGACCCGTATAATGAGAAATGGGTTAAAAAAGATTGAAAAAAAGAAATAATTTAATTATCAAAATTAATATTTAATAAGTATTTTTTTCTTGATATATAAAATAAAATTAATTTTAATATAAATAAATAAAATATTATAATTATTTGTAAAACATAAATGTTTGATAAGAGATAAATTTTTTATAATAACTTACATAATGAGACAAAATGTTTTAAAATTTTTATTCTAAATTAGAAGGTATGCATAGTTTTATGTTACATACTCTAATTTGTGTGGTGTGTTATATAGTGATTCCATATAATACTTATTTCAGTCATAAATCAATTATTAATTTTTTTCTATGTATAAATATATAATTTTTAGTTTCAAGTTAAATTTATGCTCTTAAAATCAAAATCATATATTGCAAATGATATAAATTGTGATTTTGATGATTAACATTGATATATTAAACAAAATGTAATGGAATATTATTTTTGTAGACACATCACAATTAAAATACATTTAATATAACTTGATAAGAAAAAAAAAAAGATTTGATAAGTGGATGGTGATGCGGTCGAGATTTGTCCCACATCGACTGAGAGTCGAGGCGCTTGAGTCCTTAAATGGGCAGAGCGTACTCTCTCTATTAGGACGCGTTTTGAAAACCCCCCGCCCTGATGGTTCGCCGTCTTAACGGGTGTAGGAGGGACAGTATCCGAATCAGGGCCAGTTGGGTGATCAAATCCGTGCTCATCAGATAGGATAAGGTTGATTTAATACACCACATACACATAAATAAAACTTGAAGTTGTAGGTAACTAACAAGTAGTATGTTATTCAAACCTAAACATCAAGTTCTAGGTAATCACAACCTGTTGTACAAGTAACATGTACTCTCATAATTTATTAGATTATTAGGATATCTAATGTTAACCAAGTACAACGGGTATCTTATTTTAGACAAACCCTTCTTTTATTTATTTCTGTCATTTCTTTTCTTTTCTTTTCTTTTTTTTTTTGAAAGCCTAAAATTTTCTAAACGTCAAGAGAAATTATTCATCCAACATTTTAGCAACTTATAGGATTTTTTTATATATTTTAGTTTCAAACATTTTCAGATTTTTCTATTATTTTCTTTTTTCCAAAATCTCTAAATTTTAATATTTCAGCTAAATCTTGTCTAGTCAGTACTAATCACAAAGGGGCAATTAGAATAAAGGGGGTCCTCTTAAGTTGCAGAGATTTTTCAATAACAGGGATCTTTTGGTGCATGTGCTGTAGGCCCAGGTCCAAAACATGTACCAGTTTTCTCTATAGAGAGACAGAGAGAGAGAAGGTCAAGTCTTAATCCAATGATTAAAAGAACTGAAACTTTTTTTTATTTTCTATTTTTTTTATAATAGAGAACGGTTCTGGAGATATTTAATTATTTATACATAAAACTTGTCTTTTCATCTATAAATAACCAACTTATACACTTTAAGACGGAGCAATTTATAGTGAATTTAAAATAGTAGTTTATGATTAAAGTGATATATATATATATGCATATATATATATTTGTTTGAAGTTTTTAAATTTTTTGGAAGCAAAAACGAGCATATATAATTTTATAAAATTCTGATTCTTTGTAAATAATATTATATTTAGAAATTCGTTTTAAAATATATTTGAGTACTTATTTAGAGGATTTAACGGATCTAATTCGTTGAGTAATGAACCGGGCCGAGTTTGCATTAGGTCCTGAATTTTGACAACTTTTATTAAAGATATATTTTTTAATTATTAATATTGCATTATTTCATGCTTGGATCATTTATTGCTATTTTATTTTATTTAAACTAGTGTACTAATACGTAAGTATTTGATAAATTTATTTAAATTTGAAAGGTAACAACGTTAGGTTGAGGTACAAATACAATACATCGGAATTATTTACAAACATTACCTGAATACCACATAATAAAGAATCAGAATAACTTATAAAACATTAACTAATATTTAAATAATTTTATCTTAAAGTTCTATCGTGATTATCAAATTAAATTATCAACTAATATGTTTAATTCATAAGCCATCTTACATTGCTTTATTCAAGCACTATATATTATGCATGGAAACTATCAAGATAAGACATATTTCTGCCCTTAATTTTTTTTCTCATATTTATATTAATTTACTCGTAATCTATGTTTGGTATATTACCCGTCAATGTATTATTGAATCAATTTTTTTTCCTTATTTTGAAAAAAATAAATATATATATACTCATACATATCAAATAATTAATATTTCCCACCCGTTATTTAACTAATTAGGATTACAAGTATAGGCAACATTTATGCTTTCTCCAACTCAAATTAAATTAAGTTTTTGTCCACAAGAAGTTAAAAAAAAAAAAAAGAAATGAAACATAAGATACATAGGTCCATAATCGTCACAAAAAATTGAATACTGGTTACCCGCGTTGAGAAATGAGGGGTGAATTGAACGGAAAAAACAAAAAAAACCCGAATCTACTCAAAATAGAAGGAAAGTAAAATTAATAGAAGCATGACCGTATAGCGTAGTGGATCAGCGTGTCTAACTTTAGATCAGAAGGTTGTGTGTTCAACTCCCACTTTGGTTAGATAGTATGAAATTTGATAGGCTTAATATTTATTTCTAAGTTATATATACTTAACAACATTTGCTAAGGGATTGATTGCTCTTTCTCAGTCGAGTAGAATTTATCATTCTTTCTAATTTAACACTTTCTATGGGATTGATTGTTTTTCCTTAGTCGAGTGGGATCCGAGTTACGTGTTTCAAAGCATGCCAAAATAATAAAGATTTTCAGTTTTTGTATCATTTGTGACAAGCTCGAGTCGTACAATATTTGTTTGCATGTTTGTAAGACATTTTTTTTTCATTTTTCTTTTTTCGAAACATGCATGTTTGTAAGACTGATATCTTAGATTCAGTAACATATGTCAATTATTATTATTATTTTTTTGGTAGAAACATATGTCAATTATTTGATGAGAAAGAATAGCGTCAATCCACCCTGTATTCACGTGAATCAAACATAACAATAATGGGTCCTATGAGACAATCATTACAAAATGTGGTGATCAAAGTACTGTTGCCCTATCAAACGTATATATGAAGCAAAATTTGATAAATCAAGGGCAACATTCTTGGCCAAATCTCACTATAGTTAAGACGCAAATCTTAGTATTTTGATACTTCATTCATTGTATTTATGATTATTGTGATCATTTATTTCATCTTATTACGTTGGATTAACTAAATCCAAATTTATCACATGTTTTGCCAAATCCAATTTGTTTTTTTCACTGAGATCCTGCATGAATTTATAAAATATCTTCTATATTTGCATGAAGTAAATATTCACAAAAGTCACAAAATTAATGACCTTGGCTTTACTTGATACGAAGATTTTTACTGAGGGTGATGACAATGATATATATATATATATATAATATTCTTTTGTTAATTTAATAGCAATCAAACATCTCAGCCTAGTTTTCACCCCACTAGGGGGAAAAAATAAAAGTAAACGATACTCTACACGCATTCAACTTTCTAGCACGTTTAATTACTTTGAAAGCATCCAAAGAGAGAGACATCTATGTGTACATGCATCGCTTTCATACTCTAGCGCTTATCTAATATTCAAGCACACACACTAACGAATAATTGAACATATCGTAATTTAATTGTAATCTTTTTCCAACGTGGGTAGTTAAGAGTCGCCGAGGACGAGGATGGAAGTGCCCTAAAGCACGCATGGGATGGTGTAGCTTTATGGGAATGAGAGGAGTGCTTGTTTAAAAGGGGCATGCATGCTAGTAGTCAATGATCCCCCCTCTAGGCCTTGGTCACTATCATCTCTGCTGTCTCTGGGATATATGTGTAATGACAAATTGACACTACCCCCGTTGGATAAAAATTAATCACCCATTTCATCCCTTGCTCCACCGGCATGTGTTTGCTCCTCCAAATTCAACTTTCTTTTTTGTCCCTCAAAATCTTTAGAAATATTCATGGGATGTTGATTGGTTGGGCCTTAATGGAGAGAGTGATGGTTTGGTTCTGTGGAATTATTTCAAGGATTAGAGTATATATTTCTTTCTTCTTGGTGGATATTTAGTTAAAGAGTTATTGTTCCATGTTGAATTAATCGAGGATTTTTTTTTGACTTTATAAAATAGTATTTTCCCCTCCTATCTATATGAGGTGTCCTTTCATGTAAATGATAAAACTCCATAACTTTTGAGTGTGGGACAATATCAAATAGTTTCATCTGTGAAGTCAAGGAATTTGCTTATTTTATCAGAAACCGTACCTCATCGCCTACGAAAATAAGATAATGTCTCGTAAAATTGAACCCAATCAATTGTACCTCACAAAACCTAGCCCATTCAACGACGGATCATTGTGCCTTTAGGTATGGGACAATCCCTCACAGAACGAAACCCCATATCCGACAATGGATTTTCTATGTTTAGGAGTCTTTATATCCGACTATGGATTTGCTAACGTTTAGGCACACTATAGGAACAAAGTTAAAAAATTTTCTTTGATGGACGAGATTAAATTTTTATAAAATATTAAAAGTATTTCTATTTTCTTAACGGGCAAAGATTACATTTTTCAAAAAATATGCATGCAAATACTTTACTTGAGCCCACATAAAAAGTTTTGTTTAGGAGATGGTTGCAGAAAACTTTACTTGAAGAAGTGGGAAATTTAATTATTTATAATTAGTTTTTTTTTATTATAAAATTTCGCATGAAAATAAAATTGCCTCCTATCTGGGGGAAAAAAAAATATCTTAATTGGAGTAAATAATCGTAATGAATTTATGATGTCAGTGCTTACACAAACAACCTATCATAATTTTATGACAAACTCAAATATTCCTTTTATTTCTGATATTTGAAGTATTTGATGCTGACGGCTTGAAACTATGCCCAATAAGTCTATTTCCTCATCTAATGACTGTCTCTTTTGCGTTACCTTTAAGATGAAATTTGCAAATTCTTATTGACCAAGAAATTCAAAAACATTGCCACGACTGTTTAAGATGGACCATTTTACATCTAGAGACAATCATTCTTAATTTTAGGGGGACAGAAAAACGACTTGACCTCGATTCTGACAACTTAGATCTACTTTAAATTTGTATTTTCTTAGTGGTTTATTTTTTCGATTATAACGACAAACTTATCAAATCTAATATGTATATTTGTCGTCGTTGTTCTGTTTTAATGGTGAGGTGGAGTCTTCATAGTTTTAAAATTGTGGATCGAGCTTAAGTGGATGTGAATTTATTGTAATTTTATACTAATTTATTGTTTACTATACAGTAGTTTTTATGTATTTATTTGGTGTTTAACGATAGTTGACTTTAGTAGTTTAGTGTCTTATGATATATAAGTCGTAATGACTTATTTTTCAGTTGAAATATTGATATAATTGATCGATTATAACAGAATATCCTATCTACGGACTTAATCTTGATCCTACCTCTCACAAAAATAATAATTATAAAATCAATCTAAATTTTAAGATTGGGCTGCGACCCACTTTCTGTATTGGACTGGGCTAGATGTTCAGACATTTTGAGCTAGGAAAATAAATCAGACTGACAAATAATTTTAGGAAAAAAAATTAGTTAAAAACCCTTGAAAAATTTCACATATAGTTATGTCATGAGGAAAAGATAAAAGTTTGTAAATTAAGAAGTTGTTGGAATGTATTCTTCGAATTGAAAATTTATTTGTGAAATATTTGGATATAAAAATTAATCTTAAGAAGTTTTGAATAATTTTGCCTATTTTCTACAATAGTCGAACCCGCTTGAATTTGTATTCAAAATACAATAGAATTGCACAATTACATTAAATAATTCAAATAATTTTTTAAAAAATGATAACAAAAAAAAATAAAAATAAAGCAAAAAATAACTAGACTCAAACATGTCAATTTAATGGAACCCCACCAAAAGTAGCAAGTGCAAAAAAATTGGAATATGCTTTTCTTTTCGTGAAAGAATTTATTTTATCAAATAGGCAAAAAAAAGAAAAAGAAAAGCAGCTCGTGGAATGAATCTGTGGACAACAACTTATTGGAAAAAGCAGAAGCGCCACTTTGAAACTCCCCAAATTCCAAAAAAACCCTAACTCTGTATGCTGATTTTACCGCCAAAACGCCAATGCTCCACCTTCATCCTCTGCTCCAAATCAAACCTTCTCCAAACCCTTACCCGACCCGAATCCCCACATCCGCCCGCTTTCATATCCCCATCGGAATAACTTGTTTCGGGTCGGGCTTACCAGCCCGAAACCTCAGGCCTTCTCGTTTTCCACACTCGTCGCCGCTGCAGTTATCGTCTTATGATGCGGCGATCAATGCCGAAGATTTTAATGTGGAACTGGGTCGGCTGCTGGCTCTGTTGCCGGAGGACATGCGGCGAAGGGTGAGCGAGCATCCGGAGCTCCAGGATTTGATTGAAGTGGTCATGGACTTGGGCCGAAAGCCTTTGGCCCGGTTTCCCTCCGGGGATTTCGTGTTGTCAGATCACCCTATTACCGTGGAGGATATCCAACACGCTACTTCGCAGGTACGTGTGCTATTCTCATTGCGGCATCTGTTTTTTTTTTTTTAATGTGTGTTTAGTTTGATAAATTAAGTTTGCTTCTTCATGCTTGCTTTGGTTTTTGGGAGTTTTGTGCGCCCTGGTTTTGGTGAGGTTGTGCGTTTTATATATTGTGGAATCAGGCTTTATTCATTTACTGTGTTTGTTTCTCCCTACTTCTAAGTTAGAAGTTTGCTGCAAAAATTGTGTGTAGGTTTTATTTTTGTAATGAGAAAATTGAAGCTAAATCAATACACTTATTTTGCATTCATTTGAAAAAAATTATTTCAGCTTTGGTGGATTTGGAATCTATGAATTTTGTATCAGTTAGTTCTAAATCCAACTGCTTGCTTTCGTAATCATGGTTTAGCAACATTATTGATGGGGAAAAAAAAAAGAAGAAAAGGAAAACTCAAAAAGATTTGCCCTGAGATTGAAATCCATAACTCAAATCCTAACTCCGTAAGGTTGTCACAGCATGTTGATATTGATGTTACATCACAGGTGGGGGATTTTGCAGTTGATAATCGAGCTGGAATTAGCAGAACCTTGCACCGTATTAGTGCCATTAGAAATAGGAAGGGCACAATCATTGGTTTAACTTGTCGTGTTGGTCGCGCGGTGTCTGGAAGTGCCAACTTATTGCGAGATTTAGTTAAAGATGGAGCTTCCTTGTTACTTATCGGGCCTCCAGGGGTGGGGAAAACCACAATTATCAGGTAAAAACCTGCCTAGTTTCGTAACAAGGTGATCTACTTGTTTGTTCTCCTACTGATACAGAAGCATTGGGCTACTTTAGATTGTGAAAATTAGTTAATCATTTCGGCTATTAATTGGAATGGGAATAATGGTGATAGTGAGAATGTATTGGTATTAGTTTTGATTCCAATGTCAATGAGAATAATATTAAAAATTTAATTGTCAACTTGCAATTATTATATTGTATTTTCTTATATATATATATATATACACACTATGTTATAATAATTATAGTGAAATTGTTCATATTTAACTATCAATTCGAGTATGCAAAAATTATGTTTGTTATGTTCTTGTTTTTAAGGGACATAGCTTGTATGCTTGCGAATGAGTATAGGAAGCGTGTAATGATTGTTGACACCTCAAATGAAATTGGTGGTGATGGAGATATTCCTCATTCTGGAATAGGCAATGCTCGCCGAATGCAAGTCCCTCATACAGATGTGCAACACAAGGTATGAAAATTGCTCTTATTTCTCTATTACCAAGAACTGAGACAAGTTAAATGCAAGGAATGCTGTTTCTTTCTTTCTTTTTTTTTTTAAAAAAAAAAAAAACAGGGAAAAAATGGTGCGTGTTGTCATGACTATGATTGAAGGGCAAACATATATCTAAATGGATGTTACTTTCTGTAAACCTGTTACTGTAGCTAGCCTATAATCTATAGACTTGTAACACACCCCAAATCGATTTAAAACAGCCTGGTAACTTCATTTCTCCAGCAAAATCCTAATTGATCCAACTTTTTTTATGAAAAAGAACCATAGATTCAATTCATGAAGATGTTAAATTGTCTTGTTTCAGCTGTCAGTTAGATTTAGTACAGTTCTCTTATGTTGTAATAATTAAGGTTGAACAGTTCAGTTTGTTAATGTTGGAAGTATACCTTTTGGATTAAAGTATGTTACCGTTAAAAGGCAAATGTCATACATTGCTGATTAGATTGGTAGATTGAGAAATTCAAGGATGTCTGCATCAATTATTCATTCAATTTTGCTTATTGATGCTCCCTTGCAGTACAATTTCATGTGTCTTGACATTTCAATTCTGACAGATTATGTTGCAGATGCTAATGTCAATGGATTCTTTTAGGTGCTGATTGAAGCTGTTGAGAATCATATGCCACAAGTGATCGTGATAGATGAAATTGGCACAAAGCTTGAAGCTACAGCTGCCAGTACAATTGCACAACGTGGAATTCAGCTAGTTGCAACTGCTCATGGAGTGACAATAGAAAATTTAGTGATGAATCCTGCTTTAGAGATGCTTGTTGGAGGAGTGCAGGTAATTTCTGATGTGTAACTAAGGAGTAGTAATGCACCTCTTTTCTCTTGATCCCACAAATGTAGTTCACTCATTCTCAATTTTGTGTGTGGCAGAAACCTGATAGTAAATCAATCACAATAAATTGGGATCACTCAGGAAAAATTGTGTTATACTGTAGTCATGCATGAGAAACCGGGAAGTGCAAAAAAATTGAATATATTAAGCTTTGCTAAATTACAGAGATAAATTCCTCTGATTCCTTTTAGGGAAAATTTGATATGTTAGGCTAAAGGACTGATGAGTTTAGATCTGGCTACGAATGGATTTTGTCTTGCATACCAAGCCGTGCTATAGTTGAGAATATTGCATACCAGCCTGCAGTCTCCAGCCCCTAATCAGATGGAAAAGCAAAGTGTGACTCCTTCCCATCACATTCTGGAATCCTTTTGTTGACAATTACTTTATAGGTATTAATAGATCTTTACCCTTTACAAGCAACACTTTATGGCAAACAAACTGTAGTGCCATTCTGGAGAATTTAACTTAGAAAGTCGGAGATAATGTTTAGGTGCAGGATTCTGTATCATGAATCACAAACACGGTGTAAACGTTGTTTAATTGTTGTTTAAGTAGTCATCCACGGGGCTTCCATGAACATTTTTTCTTAATTATGATTCTATCCGCATCTCATAGTAGAGAATGCTGCCAAGACATAAACTTTAGCCATACAGAATGATTACATTCTTGGATTCCTATACCTTATGAATCTCAAGTCCGAGTAGATATTTGCAGAGTCCTCTGAGCAATCTACTGATTGTACTTATCATTCAGAGTTGCTGATTGACTTCTTGCATCAGATAGACACATAATTGTCCCTAAATTCCCATAGTTGAGATTTCCCTTATCACTTGAAAGCTATCAATCGCTTCTTTTCAGTTACGTTTCTTGTCTTGGCTAGATGAACTTGGCCAAATCTCATCTCATTGCTGCGCGTTTCTCAGAGTGTGACATTAGGAGATGAAGAGGCAAGTCGGAGAGGTGTTCAGAAAACTGTGTTGGAGAGAAAAGGACCATCCACTTTTAGTTGTGGTGTGGAGATCATTACTAAGACAGAGTTACGAGTTCATCGTAATTTAGAGGCTACAGTGGATGCTATACTTTCAGGTTTTGCTTTCCTTCTATATGACAAAATGATGTTTCTGTTACTTTTCTCTTTTCAACTTTCCTCATTGCATCTTAACTGTCTGCTGTGGTTACTTTCGCCTTGAGTAGGCCGTAACCCAAGTTTTGAGGTTCGTAAGATACATCAAGGATCAGCAGATGAATTTGAGCCGAGATTACTCATTCATGATTTATCTGAGACAAGCAGAGAAAGTGGGATTGAAGATACTTCTGAAATGACTGATGGTTCGCCTTGCCATGACAATGTTGTCCCAGAAGAGGATTCCTGTGAAGACGAGGTCACTCTCTCTATATTTCTTTATGGGGTAAGGGCAGTCACCGTATATATAGTATGGTTCCTAGTTAGTGTGCAACTTCTGTGAATTGGATACCCAAAATCACTTACAGAATTTCGAAGAAATATGGCTCATAGATTAATATTATCTTGTTTCTATGTGCAATATTAGTTTGTGAATTTGTTTTCACCATTTAATTATTATGGCGGAAATTTCTATAACCTCTTCTATCCATATTTATTTTCCTGTGTGATCTTGAAGTTTATGATTCAGAGATGGTGATCATAAACTCTCTGTCAATTCACCTATCTGAGATTGTAGAATACTATTATACCTTACTTACATTCTTTATGAAGACTGTTGTTCTGGGAACTTAAAATGCAAGCAGTGTTGTAGATATCAGACGCAAGTGTCATACAAGGGATGAAGCAGTTGAAGATAGAAGATAGAATTGAATTTACTGACAACATCAGCCAAGCTGATGTGTTACTGGCATTGCAGTCTAAGCTCAAAAAGAATTCTCGGCTTCAAGCTGCTGCAAGATCTCGTGGAGTTCCTACTTATGTCTGCAAGGTAACTACTGGAAATAAATCATTTTGCTTTCCCATTCTTATTACAACTGCCAACAATAAATAATGCATTAATAAATATGAGATTGGTTGACAAAAATAAATGAGCAGTTTGTTGCTTGCATCAACTTTTGCTTGGTACATATCTCTTCTACCTCTTCATAATTGGCTTGATCATTTTCCACTTCTTTTTCCTCATGCAGACGAGCTCTTTAGCTCAGATAACCAAGGCCATGCAAGCTTTGATGTCTGACTATTCTGACGGTTTTGAATTTTATGAATCTGACGCTAAGGCAAATGACTCAGAGAAAATTGATGCCTTGGAGGTAATTCATTCTTTTTCTCATGAAATTATAAGATGTATGCACTGGCTACTGAATACATGCTTGTGCTATGCACGGGATACCATACGGATAGTTCTGGACTGATATTTGGGTGGTTAAAAATGTTAGACGCCTCATCCAAGGTATTGCTTTAGGTTACTCATCTAAGCTGTTGCACGTAGGATTTTTCTTAAACCTCAAGAATTTGGCAGTAGAAAATCAACTTTGTTTCCCCCCATCTTGGAAGAGAGGTCAATGGCAGGATAAGCTGTTGCATGGGACTCAGACTTGAAATTTGTTGAGAATATGATTGGATTTAAGGGTCTATCAAGTCAACTGCTCTGCTTTTGTAAATGGATCTACCAAGGAAGTTTGCACAAGACAAGCATATAGAAACAATCTTGTGAAATATTATGAGCATCCTTTCAGTTAGTCTGAAAAGCAATGAATGAGATGTTTGGCAAAGTAAAACAACACGAGGTAACATGAATAAGAAATGACTAATCAACTGAGCCATTGTGAATTTCATTACTTAGAATGCAGTGTTACGTGGACGTCCAGGCAACTTCTAATTTGATACAGGAAACCATGGAAAAGGAATATGCTAATGGAGGTTGCAGATTCCATCAAGGGGAGGAAACTTACTGGAAGCATAAACAATGTGTTAGTGACATGCTTTGGACGTAATGATTTTGTGTTATGGCTTTGGATGTAATGATATTGCGTTATAGCTATCATAATTATGTTAACTCATCACCTACAGCAGGACGGAGTGCAATTTCATTATGCTAGATTATTGTCTTATTGTAATATTTGTTCTCAAACATGACTCAGCAACGTTTTGTTTCTTATGTACAAAGGAGGCAAGAATTGCAATTGAGCAAAGAGTAATTCCAAAGGGTGAGACTGTCGATCTGCTTCCCCGGCCAGCAAATATACTGTTGCTTCAAAAGGATCTCATTCGTAAATACAATCTTAAACCCGAAAGAGTTGCTTCTGAGCTTGGCATGCGGCTCCGAATCCTCCCTCTTCAGCGTACAGTGGAGGAAGATAGTCCTGATGGGGAAGAAGCTGATGATGTTAGCAACTTTGGAGACTTCTATGGGCTAAATGATGAAGTGAATGGGTCTGCTTTCACTGTTGACAGATTACCTCTCCTTCCTGAGTAGAACGGAGCTACTTTTGCTCCAATATAAATCACTATGAAAGCGTAGATATGTTTCTAGGGGTCTTATCTCTTGGTCTAAATGTAGAAAGTTACCATTTTTTGCCACCAGTTCTTTTTCCACGTTAATCTCTCAATTACCTGTCTCTCTGTCTCTCTCTTTCCTTCAGTCTTGACTCCATGAAGTTCCAATTATTTATTTATTTTTGCCTAGAGTACCTTAAGTCTGTTGATTTTCACTATCCTTGGGCTATATTCTGCAAATTGTTGCATCTGACTGAAAAGATTTTTTGTATAAACTACCTAAGTATTATCAATTCTGTTGAGTCTATCGTATGTGTGTCTTCCATCAATCCTCAGAAAAGATTGTGGTAGTAAGAAAAGTAAAAACAAATACACCAAAACTACCAATCTTGAAACAACACTTGTAGGTTTGACTGGTCAGAACATTTAGTGTTAGCTTCCTTATGATATTAGTTTTCTTTCGGTTTGTTGATCCTTCCATTTTGAATGATACCAACTACTCCGGGAACACTTTAAAAAAACAAGATAAGCATAAATATGGTTTGAGATGCACATTATGGTAAAATGGATAGCTTTTCAGGTGTTTGACTATATGACAGTGCCCCAAAACGATTTTTAGATCCAATTATTCAAATCATATTTGGTGCTCTTTTTCCACTTGAAGCTATTGTGAAGTATTAAAATGCTTATCCAGAATCCTAAAGTCAAAACCTTTTAGGAGTCCAGTTCCATATGCTGATTAAAATGTAATGGAGGATAACATTAATTTGTGTTCTGTGACAGCAACATAATTGCCTTTATTAGTTTCTTAAAGCATTAATCTAATGATCCACAGACCTAAAGATGGTCATTTTCACTGAGACGTTGACCTAAAAATGACGAGAAATCATTGTGTTTATAGCATAAAAAAGTATCCATTTTCGTTGGTGGGCCTGGGTAAGCATTTTGTTTTTTTACTAGAGGAGTAATTATAATACTGTTCTTACATACGTGTTGTGTAAATCTTATCATCACATAACTGCGTAATAATTAAGGAGAAATTGTTCTCATTAAAAAACTTTTCAAATAGAGAAGTTCTGCAATAGGCTAGCCTCGTCGGTGTTCGGTTTTTAATGATAAATTGATGAATGATGCTATATGTTTTGCTGTTGGATGTATTAAGTTTTGATTTTTTGGTGAACATCTGATTTCTGCTAAACTAGTCCCTTGTGAATTTCCGTAAAATGGCCGCAATCGATATCATAAATCTTTTGTTCTAATCCTGAGGAATTATGATGCTAAGATATTGCATTTCTCAAAGTCTTGCCCAGAGCATAAATTAAAATCCTCTGAGTTCTGACCATGGACTCGCAGGCCACCCCACCCCAGTCCCTCCAAATAAACTATAATAAATGAATAAGAGGATGTATAGTTGATGGGTTCCTTCTCCTTTTTCTTTTTTGTATTTGGATCATCCTTTTCTCTGTTGACCTTTCAAGGTGGGTGAGGAAATATCGACATCCAAACTATTGTCCGTACAAGAATAAGATTGCTTGGAAATAACATCTAAGGTATTGAAGGTGCACGTTAAACTTATTCTCAAGATTCTTTAGGGGGGCATATTGTTGATCTTTTAATTGCAAAGTGTTTAATGTATATCTTCATGTATTGTTTGTGTGAATACAAAAATCAAATGTTAATTGGGGTGAAAAAAATTGTAAGTGATGATAAGTGTTGCGCATTTGAAGTTTTGTTTGGTTCTGTACTATTTTATGGTATACTTTTCTCTTTGGCGTTTTGTAGAGTGCAGAGCAATATGAGCATCGGACACAAGAGGCTGTGTATGTAAGTATACATTAAGCACTGCCTCCCAGAATTAATTCCAATATGAAGCACTCATTCTTTCCGCAAATCAAATGTTGTGAGAGATTAATTTTAATAATATTGTTTAGTTTATTTTAATCCTTCCGCAAATCAAATGTCATGAGAGATTAGTTTTAATAATATCATTAGTGTATTTTAACCCGTGATTTAACTTTTCTTGAATCTTCAAAAATGCACGATCTATGGCTGGCATCCAATGCTAAAATTGTGTGATCAAACTATATGAATATCTTTTTTTCTGCATTTCTGCACCACATCTTATTTTACGGAAGCCATTATCCTTGCTTATTGACATGATCATTATATTGTTGTCTTCGTCCTATTCGCTTTAGTCGGTGATTTTACATGCCGGCCTTAGGTTGATGGGATAATGTGTTGTTACATGAGTGAAAAAAAGAAAAAAGAAAAAAGAATTGTATTGTTAGGTCTTGAACAAATATGCCTGTATTTGCATATCAAATAAAGCCTAGGTGAAGAAATGGATGAGAATCTCGTAGTGACCCATATTGAATGTGGTTTCTGAAGTGTATATAAAAAGCATATAGGGCACGCGGAACCCCCTGACATAAAAATATAACACACAAGTGAAATCTTGACCCTTCAGAACCTCATGGGGAGGGTGGGGAGGGGGGGGGGGGGGCGGGGAGATCTTGGCTCTAGATTATATGGAGAGGAGAACTTTGAATTTCTATTTTCTACCCAATAATATAGTGCTGATGTTGGTGCAAGACGCCAAATGACTGACTCGGCACACACTCTTGTTCCTAGGTCATCCTTTATGCAGATAATAGAATCCTAGTATTAATTCTTTCAGAGAGAGAGAGAGAGAGAGAGAATCCTAGTATTGATATGAGAGAACGAGAATGGCAATTAGCCTACAGGATGAAACTATTTTCATTTGACTGGAATCGAATTAATTAATTTATCCATTGACAAGTTAGTCGTATTTATCTCCCATATATATGAAATAATCACATGAAAATCATAAATTTTTTATTTTTTGTGGTTTTTTTTTGGGGGTATGGATGTACTGAATTGAATTGGTAGGAGGTAGGAAGTGGTTGGCTTTCTCAGCCGGAAAGGCGGTAAAATATTGCCGCAACAGCACAATGTGGAAAAGGAAATAGGCTTTGCATCCACATCGGCCATTGAATATTCAGCATTAGTTACACGTATTGAGGTCATATAGCAATAATTAACACCACCAATAACTTACGGAAAGAAAATGGTAATAATAAGTAGAGCTTTTGTATAATGTTGTTTTCTTTGTTTTTTTTTATTTATTTAATACGAACAAGTGTCATTTTCCTTAATATTTGATTGCATGGCATTTGCAGACGTGCTCCCACTTCTACATCGTAAGTGGAAATCCTTAGCCTTAGACGCCTCTTCCCATTAAACTATCACTTCATTTGTGTCCATTGGACCTCTATAAATGCCCACGCCCCTTAGCTCAACCATTTCTAACTTCACCTTCAAGATCCTCAAACTTTTTGATTAGTGCACAAGTCTTTAGCTAATTAATGCAATGGCTGGTTTAAAATTCTGGCTCTGTTTAGTCTTAATCACGTTCTTGTTCGTTTTCTGTGAATTGCGTCCTCTTCCTCCATCAACGCACCCTAACAAAAGCGCACAAGAAACTATCGATCTAACACACCCTACCAGACGGGCATTGATCGAAAGTGCGCAAGAAACTATCAAAGAAAGCTTGAGGAGGAAAGAGTGTGCAGAAAATTGGTACGAGTTCACTAGGTTTAGCCCCGGGGGACCTGAAAGTGCGCAAGAAACTATCAAAGAAACCTTGAGGAGGAAAGCGAGTGAAGAAAATTGGTACGAGTTCACTAGGTTTAGCCCCGGGGGACCTGACCCTAAACATCATTAGAGTCATTTTATTTAGCTAGCATAACGTTTATAAAGGAGTGTGTTGTGACCGGGGAGGGATTTTTCCTTTTTTTTTGTTGGTCTCTTTTTTCTTTCTTTTTATTTCTTTTCTAGGCAAAAGAATTTTATCTTTTCTGCTTGTTTGGTTGGATAAATATAATGACGGCAATGGCGATCTTTTGGCTGTGAACTTGATGTGACTAATAATAATTTAAATTAAGTTTTATGTAACTTTTTGGCTTTATTTAGACTCGCTTTAACTTGACCCCCGTACGTTGTTTGTGATGTATTTTGGTACAGCCATTATGTGTGGTATTATTTCTATAATTTTACATTTCAATAGTACAAGTGGAGAGCCATTAAAGATTGTAATGAGGCAAAGAGAGAATATTTTGAAGATCGGGCTATGTTTTCTATTAATTACTTTTGGTGATATTGACTTGTTGAATGCGCCAGTACTAAATAAACTTACTCTGGTAAAGGGATTCGTTTTTCGGTCAGCCGCTCGGGGTGGCGGTGATATATATATATATATATATATATATAGAGAGAGAGAGAGAGAGAGAGAGAGAGAGAGAGACGATAACCTTTGATTATCAACTGCTAACATATAATAACAATGGACTTAATTTCTAACAAACTTAACAGCGAAAAGAATTGATATTTAAGAAGATGGTTTTACAACACAGAAATGATCCATTTATTTTTCTATTTAGTGAATTCAATATACGATGCGACTATATTTTATTGTCAAATAATATATCCTTGGATAACATTCCTTCTTTGTTTTTCTTTTGTCTTTTTTTTTTATCTTCCTTTTTATTATTCAGATTTTTTTTTTTTTTCCTCTTCAATTTTCTCATTGCAAGTTTTCGGTGCATGTAGGACTTTACATCAGGTTGCTTTTGGTATAGCTTTCTAGATTGTTTCATCGCAGTGACAAGGAGGGGAACCGTCCCCAAGTCATCTCTCTCTCTCTCTTCATTTTAATTTTCTTCTGTTTTTTTCTTTTCGTTTTATCTATCTATCTCTTTTGATTTTTAATTTTTTTAAATTAATAATAAAGAGAGAAATGCTCTGTGATTCTTAATTCTTCTTCTTCTTTTTTTCATATTATTGTTGTTTAAACTTTATAGGTTTCATATTTAATTTTTAGTTTCAATAACCATTTATTTCAGAAAGTTAATTTTTCTCTCTGTTAGTTTTTGTCTTGCTAATTGACAAGTTTGGTTTCTATCTTGTTTATTGACAAGTTTTGTTTCTTTTGTTTGGATTTGTTTTAGTTGATTTGTGATGGAAGAATGCGAATCTTTAGGTGTGTTTTTTGTCAATTGTGAAGCCAAGTTCTTTGGTAATTATGTTGATGACTTTGTGTGAGTTTATCCCAACATTTTTATAAGTTTTTGGAGGGTCTACATATGGATTTGTGTTTTCTTAGTTGTTCGAAATCCACAGTGTCGTGTGCAGAAAGCCTTCAGTCGAATTAAATAGCAAGGTTGGAGAAATATAAGTTTGGAATATGATGTTCTTTTAGTTATTAAAAATTATCATTTTATTAACAATTGATTGGACAACTTGCATTTTTATTTTGTAAAATGATTTGCAAACCAACCCACTCATGTGATTACTATAAGTTGGGTTTCTATGTCAGATTTTATATATTGGAATCATTGTCCTTTTTATGTATTGGCTTCTATTGATTGACATTTCTAATTATTAATAATAGTATTAGTTTTTATTCAAAAAAAAAAAAAAAAGAACCAAAGTGATTTTAAATTCAAACTTTAGGGATTGTTAGTATCATATGTCCAAAACAAATATAGGTATATATATATATGTATGTATGTATATCTGTGTGCGTGTGCTTTACATTTTAGAGTGAATATTAATCAAATATTCTTAACTCACCACACGGAAAATACCCATTACGCTCGTGATGTAATTAATTTATTAAAGAATAATCCGGTTAGATTATAACTTAGAGCATGGCTTAAACTAATGGTATCTACCGTGGCTTAATCACATCCCATGCATCACAAAACTGATATTATAAGTCAAATAACATTTTTATTAACAAAAGGATAAATAAATAAAAAAACATAAAGAATTTATAATGGGAAAATGAATAGATTGAGGAAAGCGACAAGACTCTTATCTGTAAAGGTCGAGTGGAGGGAGAAGACTCATTTTGACTTTTATTAGATGGACTTTAATTAATTACTTTAATGTTAATCATATCTTAAGCCAAGAAACACATTAACGAAAGCATAGAATTCAATGCATCTGTAGCATTAATTTTATCTGCCGAAAGCACAAACTTCTAATCGGCACGTATAAAGTGACCATCAAACTAATTACATTGTTTATAATTATATATTACTGGAAATTGATAAGTTTTCGACATCCAATTGTGGTTTAAGGTTTCTTATGATAGAACATACCTATTGTTTCTTTTAATCTACTGTATTTTTGGATTACTTACATCAATATTGTAAATCAAATACATACTAGTGTGTCATAAATTTGAACTATTTTAGTCTTCTTCGCTCAATTTCTCGATATAAGGAACTAATTGTAAAATCAAACTAATATCTTATTTACGTTTCGCAGGAAATAAAGATAGTTCTATTACCACTTTAACTAATTAGATAAATTGAAGACATTATTGCGTTTCCAACTTAATTATTTAATGTCCCACGCAAATAATCTACCATTTGCCATATTAATGATCCTTAAGTTTTTTATGCTCTCACATTGCAGTTGTGCCCGGCACAATTTGCCAACTCTATTTGTGCCCACTCACCATAATGTACTTATAACATCATTTATCAAAATAGTTTGACATTGCAGTATGATAGGTCCAAACAAGGTTCTCCACCTCCCGTCGCAACCCAACCCCACCCCCAACCCAACCCCACCCCCTATCATGATCAACAATCTTCCACTTTTGTTTTTTATTATTATTATTATTATTATTATTATTATTATTATTATTATTATTATTATTGTTGTTGTTGTTGTTGTTATATAGGTCTACATTCTTAATGTGTTGTGTAATTATAAATTAGTCCCTATTATTTTAAAAATTACATCCCTCAAATTTAAGGATTTTCTTACAAATCTTAATAGAGAATTAGAGATATTTAAAAAATAATCTTTCTGTAGCCACAGTAGTCAACCGACTTCCAAAAGATACGCCTCGTCGAACCTGACAAAATTTCTTAATCAATTTTGTTATTTCACCAACATTCACTAAGTAATATCATTTTATACCACCACAACCCTCATTAAGCATCACCATCTATAATTCGATATCGCCACTACTTTTAAAAAAAAAAAATGGCATCATATATATATAGATATAGTTTTTACATCTTAAACTTGCCGAAACCATACAAATCCTATCTCAAAACCTTATCGAAAATAGCAGAAACACAACTCAAAATTATGTCCCGCCTTAATAAATAATGAATTTTGTTATGTTGATAGTTGATACATATCTCAATGGGTATTTGTAGTTTTTAAAACCACATTGGCTAATTTGTAATTACATTATACTTTAAGGTGTGCTGACGTAATTTGCACTTATTATTATAGAGTGATTGTATGTTTTAAATAATTAAATCAATAATTCAAATCAAATACAATTGTCATATCATTTACAATAAACTCATAACAAGAACATAAGCAAATTGGTAACAATATTACAAGTAATAATAAAAAAAATTGTCACTAGTTATAACCATTTAATGACATAAGAATTTATTTTGTCATGAAAATAATTTATATAATGTCAATAGTGACAACATAACATATAAAGTGATAACATTGATAATTAGTGATTCACATATAATAATAACATGATGATAATGGGATCTTATGACAAGATAAAACCCATATCATACTGAAACTCTGTTATGACCACAGCCCACTCCTCATCATCATGCCGAAAGATGACACAATTTGCCATCTTTTGAAAACATTACTTTTAGAACTAAGAATATTTTCCAAAGTAAATTTTGCTAAGCAAATATTGAAAAGTTTATAAACTCTTAAAATGTGTGTGTGTGTATTTTTTGTAATTCTTTTTTTTTTTTTTGGCTAAAAGGGCTTATATTATCCACAAATAAGATATTTAATTAGGGCATATACGCTCCTTACAAAATATATAAACTCTCCCAAATTATCTTGAAACAACTTATAAATTGTTTAATTTTGAATAATGTCCTTGGTTATTTTTCATTATTATGCCCGTAATTTATCAAAAAATAATTATGTACACACACAAAACTAATAATGTCACATCATTTTTTGTCATTATTATAGTGAAAAGTGCTTGTAAGCTCACATTCTTGTCAAACCGAACTACAGCTAATACCTATGTTTTATATTAATACGGAGAGTTTATCAAATAAGATACATTATTAAAATTTTCTTAATCTATGTAAAAAAAATAAATCTTAAACGATTGATGATACGAAACCAAGGTAGTATATCGTAAGTTGTTTAATCTCAACTATTCAAATGCTTTGACAACTCAGTTTCGAAATAAAGTTAAAAAAAGCTAACAAATAAAAAACATGTTACAAAATTTAGGAATATATAAACTTTTAAAAGATAAGTTAACCATGACATCCTCAGTTGGAAATGACACATTAATTCTGAGTGGCACTTCCTCCCAAAGTTGGGTGGTGACTCACCTTTCAGACAAGATGACATGTCCAACTCACCCCACAAAATTTTCTTAATTGCCGATTTGAATTTGCTAAGAAGCCCTTGGTTATGTAGTAGTCAGTCTTTGACTCTTCGAACTCGCAAAATCAAAAAACAAAAAAAAAGTTTTACTTTTTAGCATGCAATAAATGTAATTAATTGACTTTGTTTTCAAAATTTTGTTTATGTAGGATGATTCATGAATTTATGAGGAAAAGGCGGCGCCACCCTTTCAACCATACGTGAAGCAGACAAAAGCCTGTTGCATGATCCACGAGTCTTTTTTTGTCTGGGATCCGAAAAGGAACTGCACTTCTTCTTAATCCACGCCTTTTGGTTTTCGCCATCATTAAGACGTGGAGAAATAAAAGTTTTTAAGCTTTATGGTTATGGGGAGGCTTGAAGATGATGCGATATCTTTTTAAGTTTTGTTTGGATCCTTTGCACGTATTTTACTATTTCATTTTCATTTATGTTAAATATATATACATATATATATATATATATATCTTTGTGAGGTGATTCTAAATATTTATGGTCCAATAGTAAATTGTTAAATGAAAATTTTATAAGTATTATTTGGTTATTTCATTTCGTATATTTTATATTGCCTATTTACTATTGTACTTACAATAGCACGAGCTTTCAGTAGGACATTCTATTTTCGTAATGATCAAATTATATTCATCTATTATTTAGAAGGTCATTTTCTATTTACTTGGATATGTTGATTAATATAGGACATTCTATTTTCATAACGATCAAACTATATTTATCTATTATTTAGAAGGTTATTTTTTATTTACTTGGTATGTTGATTAATATATATATATATATATACATATATTATTTCTTAGACTATTGAAAGACTAAATTTTTGGAATATAATGATAAATTAGTTCCTAATTTTTGAAGACTCCTTTTTTCAGTCTTTTTTTTTTTTTTGTCCCGGTAATTGGCATAGGCTTTAAAGTTCCTATTTTAGACATACGGACGAATCGAAGGGTCAAATTGGTAGATTTTAAAGGTTTCCGATCTAAATTGATATAAAACAACTAGTTTAAGGGTTAAAATGTTGGTGTCGATCTTTCTTTTCAACTTCTTTATACCACGTAAAGGGGCCCAAAGCAACATAATAAAAAAAATTGTGGGGGCCCCAAAATTTGGGGGCCTAAAGTTCTTGCTTTATTTGCCTTACTGTTAAGCCGGCCCTAATATATAGATAATTTTGAAATTATTTTATCATTGATTTGATTATAATAATTAATGTAATAAAAATAGTTTATCATAATAATATGAAGCCTCATGTATTAATTACATAATTACATTACATAAGAGGAGATCATGAACCTCTGGGCTGAATTTGAAGAGATCCGCTTCTTACATGTGCGGCGAACAGCGAATCGCAGTGCTCACTCTCTTGCTAGACATAAGCAAATTTTGATAGGTTAATGAACAGAATGGGCTAAGTGTTAGCTGGAACAAAACTTTAAGGGATGTATGTGTACAGGATCAACAAATGTTGCTGCAGGAGTTTTCAATAGCGCCAAATAGTATTAGCACTTGATGCGATTAATTTATTGTCCTAGTAAAGCGTTCTGGGTCTCTTTATGTATTTTGAATTTTGTGGATGCCTGTTTTTTAGCTCCTTAAGATGATGCACTAAAGAGCACAGTGACTAGAAAATTAACTACAAAACCTGACAAAAGAATGAAGCACCAACACTAATGCTCTTATATGGGATGCTCTGCTGGTCAGTACAAAAATAAGATATATATATATATATATATATATATATATATATATGAAAAAGCATTATCTTGAAGATTAAAGACAAAACCATGTTTTGGTTTCTTGCTTTTAAAAAATTTGTATCTAAGATTTCAGCCTGGAAAAACAAAGTCTCTTTTTCTTTAGTTCAACTTGTGTTTTGTCCTTCTTCATCTATATTTTGCGCATAAGTGGGGGCTTTTGTAATCTTGATAAGACAATCCCATCAGCTATCACATTTTCCTCTTGTTTTCCTTAACAAATGGAGATTTCTACTTACATATCAAGAATTCTGATACTTGTCCTGATCATTTTCTCCGCATATCCAGTGAGTTCAGCTGAGCATATCTCGCATGGACCAGCCGATGGCCGTCAATATCTGATGCTGCGTAAATTGGGCTTTGATGTGTCGAAGTTGGAATACTATCGAAGAAGGGCCATCGAGTTGGATGCAGGAATAATGAGGGCATCGCCTGGAGGACCGGATCCCCAAAACCATTCAAAGACACCAACATTGTCATAGAAATGTAGAATATTATATGTATTAGTCACTCATCTGGTTGTCTACTAATATGTACGAGAATTATGAGGTGTATAAATTATGGATATATAATGTATAATCTTTAAGGTCCTGACTCCGTCACTTGATCCATCGGAGCACATTCATTTATGTTTTCATTGTTAAAATTTTGATTGATACATGGAGAATTGTTTGAACAACCGAAATATGTCCTCAATACATCAATCATGTTTAGCAATTGTGAACTTGATTCTCTGCTCATTGTAATCCAAATAATCAACAATATCCACAAGAGGCATTAAAATTTTGGTAATAATCTCTTAATGCAAAAAAATCACTGGGAATTGGCTACTTAACAAAGTACAAACATACATCTTAACAGTCTGTCGGAAGAGGTTATCGACAGTATCTGGCATTCTTCATGCAGGGGAAGAGCCTCTCATTAAGCCAATGCCAACTTTGTTGCAGTGAACATCGAAAGTGCGTATTTTCTGCACAACATGCCCTTTTTCTGCAAAGATTTCAAATTAACCAGAATGTTGTTTTGATATCAAAGAGAATGCTGCGTGAAGTAGGGGGTGGCGTGGCCCTTGTCCCTAAGCAGCAGGCCCGCAACTCCTATGATCAAGCTCACATTGGATGATAAAAGCCCATGGCTTCCTAAACCGCAAACCCGCCTCAGGATCGTACACGGAACACTTTGTCATCGACCCCCGTTGAGTATCACGTGAACATTTCTCTTAGGCAGCTGATATATGCTCCTCAAAACCTCACCGGCACTATTGCTGATGCACGTATGCTGTGAGTAGCTCGAAAAGAACCTTATTTCATCAAGAAGACGAGGCATGGCTTCTTGGAGCTCACTCCCGAAAACTGTCCCTCGGGATCAGCAATAAGCTCCTAGAATAGCTTTCAGTGCATGATCTCATACCACATCCCGTGACACGTGGCAGCTACATTAGGCAGAATTCAGACCCGCCAGCAAGGCAGCGACACGCTCTTGGTGTGGACATAGTCGAATTGTCGAAAGCTCCAACTGCGTTATCCCTTTGGAACATCACGTATGCTAGAGAGAAATTAACCGATCCATGATCGTTTGCCGCAAAATGCACAACAAGATCGCGTTCGCGGGCTTGATCACCTTCGTGCTGCTGCCTATCGGATGGCAAGGTGAAGACGTGGATTTCGTGGGCCAGAATAGCCAGGGCCTGGTATACTGACAAGGCTTGGCGCTTCATGCCGCCAGGGGATGGACCAATAGGCCATGTCTTGGAGAAAACTGCTATTTTCAGCTTCTCATAAGTTGGTCCAAAACAAAGCTTATTCCAGGGAAAGTTTGCTTCAAGCAAGTCACCTTCGTATTTTGATTCTTGATTCAATAATTATGGTGCAAATAAGTAAACCAGGGGCCCCAAGAATAGAGCTATGGTGAAAATGAGCTTAGGAGAATAAGAAGATGAACTATAAGACTTGTGATTTGTGTGCTTCAAGCGCAATATTGTACAGTTGTAAGTGAAGTTCGTTGCAAGAATGGTGGTTTATTATAGATTGAGATTAAAATAAGCACTTTTGTGCAGTGCTAAGTTGCACATTCAATGCTTCCAGCCATTGATGCGGGATCTTCTCGGAGAAGTGAAATTTTGGATTTGTATCTTTTGTCAAACTATGCCTAAATATGAGTGATATTTGACTATACCATTACTTACACACCAAAAATAAGAGTAATTTACACTTTGCACCCCAAATAAAGCAAAATGAGCACTTTACACCCTTAAATAAGAAAAATAGTACAATGCACCATAAAATTGATATAACTATGACAAATTGCACTCTTATTTATATTTGGACTAAAATACTATTGTCATGATGGGTAAACTTGTCCGAAGAAAGACTAGTTTCCTTTTTCTTGTAATTTTATTTTGACAATACAATTTATTAATTTAGTTTCAAGGTATATAGTGCAAATTAATCTATATTTAAAATTAAAAAAATTATCCTAATTTGATTCTATTAAATGCTTAATTTTATTTTTTTTTATTTCGTGACAAAAGTAATGTTGTTAGATCATAGGAATACAATGTAAAAATTAATCATCAAACTTTAGGTGATTCAATAATAAATTCAAAAATGATAATTTAAATTCTAAGACTTTAATTTTTTTTAAATAGTCAAATGTATCTTTAAAACTATATTACATTATTATTATTATTATTATTATTATTATTATTATTATTTTGAAATTCCTCATGGGAGTAGTGTTCAAAAAATATATATTCAAGATGACAAATTCCAATTTAATCGAGAATACATATAACATTTTGATTTCAATTGTGTGTGTCTGTATATGTATACACACACACACACACACACACACAAACATATTATATCAAATTCTAATTCATTTCTTTAAAAAAATTTCATTTAACTAGGCACTTACAAAATGCCTAAAGGCATAATATAATTTAGTACTGAAGACATATTTAACTAAATAAATTTCTAAAATGAATATTTAAAAATATTATTTGAATTAGACCTAAATTTGAATAACTAACTATTACTCTTATTCACCCCACCAACTTTTTTTTTTTTTGTAAACCCTAAACCCTAAAAAATTAAATGACCATTTATAGAAACTAAAATTAGGATAATTATTCGAAGTCAACACACACAGATATATATATATATATATATATGTACGTATCAATTGCACTTTGCATCCTAAATAATTAATGAGCACTTTCTACCATAAAATATAAAAGGTATCATTTTTTATATGGACAAGTTTACCCTTGATTTTTATGGTATTTTGGCCCAAAATAGATGAGGGTGCAATCTATTGTAGGTATATCAATTTAATTGTGCATTATATTATTTTTCTTATTTAAGGGTGCAAAGTGTTCGTTTTGCTTGTTTTGGAGGTGCAAAGAGCAAATTGCCCCTCAAATAATGCTATTATTTAGTGATATAATGCTTTCATAGGGCAAAGCAAAGATATATTTATATAGAAGATTAATAAGTATTAAATTTTATACTGTCAAAATTTTAAGCATATGCATAAAGTGTTTTTTTAAAAAAATAATACATTATAAGACCCACACGTTTTGTGGGAAATCAAACCCAAAAATTTCATAGTATTAGACCTCAATTTTTCCTCATCGGTCATGCCTAATACGATTAGTGTGCATAATGTATGGTACGAAAATATGCAAAGTAAATATAATTTTTTATATTGAGCGAATCTAAAATCAAATTAATCTCAGAAAATCAGTGCTGCTTTGTATTTACATTTAATGCAAGTTGAACGTGAATAATTTAGGATGCAACTAGTATTATACTTTGTTTCTTAATTTATATTAAAAGATATGTTACTTATAACCAAAGACCTAAAACATTTTTATAGAATTGCAAGAGCCTAACTAATAAGGTTGTATGAGAAATGATAAAATGATTTATGATATGTACACACATTTTTCCTCGGAGTTATATGTAGTGGATTTTTTTTTGGTTAATTTGTTAGAGTAGACATTTGTATAATTAATCAAATTCTATAAATTTAAGTAGAATAATAAACAAATTATCAAATCACAGAATCAATCAACAATTAATTTTTAATTACCAATCAACAATTTGTAGCTAGCAAATCTTCTTTTTGAAGCGTGCCACGGTTTCAGGAGACAAAGATTCGGGAGGCAGATTTGACTTGCGAACGCTTTATCCACAAAAATTATTTACTTTTTCAGTCACTTTTCATATTAAAATAACATTCACGTTTATTTTGAACTATTATCCAACTTAGTCTACTATTTATAAATTACTTCGAAATTATATATATACACGTATATATTTAAAAAAAAAACGTCTTACACCCCATGAAATCAAAAATTAAATATACTTTTCCTTCAGTACACAAAAATAAATATGTTGTCTAAATAATTCAAACATAATTTTATTCTCACGATAAATATCTAATTCTAAAAAACTTATACCATAACAATATAGATAATAAAACCTAACATCCTATACAGCTCTACCTCCCCATACTAGCGGCAAAAACTTTATATATTAACTAAGCTACACACCATGTTGTTGAAGAAATAAATTTAAGTTGCATAACTAGAGATCGAGCCAAGGGGACCGGAAGGCGTTGTCGCCCCTATCAAGTTCATATTAAAGTCAAATTCACATATATTTTAATGATAATTACACTGAACTATCCTAAGATTTGTTAAAATTACAAATAAAATTTTCAATTTTTGAAAATTACATATATAACTCAGAGGTATGTGAATATTTTACACATATTAATCTTTCCTCTACTACTATTAATTCCCTATATCTCCTTAATCCATTATGACTGCACATGGTGTGAGTGGACTAGCTTAGATGGAAGTCCACACTTCATTAGTTGTGATGTAAGACCAAGGTGCCCAATGGAATGTCGACCTAGTAACAAATTAAACAAACATATTGAATATATCCCTTTTGTTAGAATTTGCATGATTGCATACCATCATACATGTCAACCCTAACACCGATAGTCATCTCAATCCAACAAAAAAGGGGGAATTGGCTACTCGAGGCACTAAAGCAAAAACAATTATGGGATTGTCGGAACTCCCCCTTGATTGAAAGAATCGAGGGTTGTGACCCTGGGTCCAGCACGCCTGAAGGTGTGTCATCGAGAAGATTCAACTCGAGATTATTCTTGAAAGGTCCTTTTTATGCACATGCATAGTTTCGAGATGGTGCCATATAGCAATCCTAAATTATGTTACATTATTATTCTGATATGCAATGCACACAAAATGAATTATGAGCTTAGAAGCGAGTCATGAAAATAATTATCAAACTCTTATGTTGTCGACTTAAAAAGACCTAGAATAAATTATGGAATTCACCCACACTTGAATTATGTACGTGATATTTATATTATATGTTTATTTAAGTGATAAATAATAGCTACTATCTAAAGAATTAAATTGTTATGTATTCAAATAAAAAAATATTATAATTTCTATGTACATAGTGACAACAATAGGTTAAAAACTATTATTTCTCTAAGAGGAAAATATACGCAATTGCATAATACAGTTTTCAGAGAATTATTATGTATTAATAGTTTGATTTATCATTTGTTAAAGATAAGGATAATAATATTTAGAAATTAATATTTTAAAATTATAGCCGAGTCTAGCTAGTATAGTGGATCTATCATGTAATCAGTTGAAACCGTACAAAATTTCCCATTCAAAATCTGATTCTTTCAAGGGTTCAGGGTTTTAAATTTAAAACCGAGTCTAGAGTTTTACCCAAAACCAGCCACATTTTCATCCCTACCAGCAAGTAAAAATATACAAAAGAGACCAGTTTTTGAAAGGAATATAAAAAATAGATAAAACATCAGAGAATAATATACTAAAAACAATCACACGTGGTAAGAGATCCCACTTCGCAGGATTCACGCGTGAATGCATGCGCGAATCGAAAAAAGTCCCCTATATGCTCCTGTCTGACGTGGCCATCTCTCACCGCCTTAGGATCACTGGTCAACAAGCGCGTGTGGTTAAAAGTGTCAGTGTTCCACCCCCACGATATCAATCGACGGAGCGATTTAGAGAGGGGAAACACGTCTAGAGAGAGAAAACTGAGTGGAGTTCGGATCCAGTAAGAGAACGCGCGCTCCATCTTCTCCCGTGTCCTCAAACCCTAATATTTTTCCCCCCCACTATTCTTTTTTTTCATCTTTTTTTGAAAAAAAAAAAAGAATTGTTGTTTTTTAATTATTTATTTTGATTTTATACACTCTTCAGCTTTTCCTCTTATTTTTTGGGATTTTCTTGTGCTGTGACGATATAGATCGGTGTATATATGTAAAATATTTAGTATTCTTGAGTTAATTGAGATAGGGTTTTGATTTTTCTTTTGTAAATCGTTGTTGTTGATACCCTGGGTTCGGATTTTGGATTTCTAATTCTAGGGTTTTTGAAACCCTAGGTTTTTGAAGGTCGGGTAATCTCACGTTGTTGAGTGTTCATTTGGAAGAAATTAGGGTTTCTTTTCATTTCGATTGGTGATTACATGTATGGCTTCGGGAACTATAGGGGATGACAGTGATGATTTGAATTGGAGAGCGAGGTGTCGATGGACAGAACATAGCAAAGTTTATACACGTAGAAGGAAGAACAACAATAATAACGATACTGCCACCACCGGAACCTCAACGGCGGACAAGCCCGCCTCCACCCCTGAAAATTCCACCACCACCGCCACACCCACCAAGGTTCCCTCCCCCGCCATTACCTCCACCACCGCCGAGGTTTCCACCGCCTCCGCGTCCAAGGATCCCAATGATTCTGCTGCAGCGTCCATTCTGCCCACCACCCCTGACGGTCATGATGCGACGATTGCTCCCCATGAAAATGCCAGGGATGATGTTTTGCAAGAGTCTCTGGAAGCCACAGTAGACAAGGATGCTAATTCTATTCAGCGGAGGGTGCAGGAACAATTACTGCATCAAGAGCAGAGTCCCTCGCATGATTCAGCGGACAAAAATGTTGATTTTTCCCTCCAGCAGTCACAGCCGCAAGAGTGGGTGCAACATGACCAACAAATGCCCACGGAGGATGGTTGTCCCACTCAGCATCAAGAGCAGGAAGGTAATGGCACTCCGAATGCCCAGATGCAGAATCTTGAAGCTTTGTCATGCCCTGACAGTAATGAGGCCAGGAGTTCGGAACATTACCCCATTCACAGCGCAAAAGAGATACGGCAGACAAGTAGTGAAGTTCCACCAAATTTGACATCCAGTGTGAATGGCTTGCCAAATGGCAGAGAACGATTTCCCAGTGGCAATGAGTTACAGAATGATGGAGAATTGATGCGAGGCCCACCTCAAGTTCCTAGAGACAGTGGGGCTGCAAACATCAATGGATTTGTGAGGATCTCTAAAGTTGATGATAGGGTTAGGTTCCAGTTAGCTAAAGCAACACCAAAGGATGAGATTAAGGAACTTAGGGAGAGACTGGAATGCGAACTTGAACAGGTTAGGGGGCTAGTTAAACAGCTTGAAGCCAAGGAGCTTCAGCTTACTTCTTATAGTACTCAGATTAGCAATAGTAATCTTAGTAATAATAGTAATTATATTGGTAGCGAGGGTGGAAATATTGGTGGACATAGTTATCCTCAACTTCTGCATGCCCAACCTGACCTTGTAGATAGGAGAGTGCCGGTTAGAGTAAGCTCAGAGATGGGAGTGGTGGGCCACCAGGAAGCTAGACCTATGGGATTAGCAAGAGTGAATTCTGATGTTGGCACAGCACGGAATCGAGAACCGAGGCCATATAGTAGACAGCTCAGTGTTGCAGTAATGGAAAACAACCACAGGACTGGCGAACTTGTTGAGAAGGAGAAACGAACTCCAAAGGCAAATCAGTATTACAGAAATTCAGAGTTCCTTCTGGGAAAGGATAGGCTACCTTCTGAAAGTGTCAAACGGTTGAAAACAAATAATGGGAGGAAACATAGTGGAGAAACAGAACATGCCTTCCGCTTCGGTTTTGGGTTTGATAAGAGCAGGAATCAACTTTTTAAAAGCTGCAGCAGCTTACTTCAGAGGTTGATGAAGCACAAGCATGGTTGGGTGTTTAATGAGCCAGTGAATGCCAAGGCCCTGGGGTTGGTTGATTACCATGATATTATTAAGCACCCTATGGATTTGGGTACAATTAAGACTAGACTATCACAAAATTGGTACAAGTCTCCAAGGGAGTTTGCGGAGGATGTGAGACTTGTTTTTCAAAATGCCATGACTTATAATCCTAAAGGGCAGGATGTCCACATTATGGCAGAACAATTATCCCAGATTTTTGAGGAGAGGTGGGCAACTATAGAGAGTGAATATAATCCTTATTTGAAATACCAGATGTATCAGGATGCAGGATTGCCCACTCCAACTTCAAGAAAAGCTCCCCCGCAGTCTTATTTTGCCCCAGCTTCTATCCCAGTGTCTGCTCCTGCTATTCCTGGCTTTGCCCCTGCTGCTGGGCAGGCCCCTGCCTATATCCCTGCTCCTGCTGCTCCACGGATGAGAATTTCTGATAGGCCAGAGATAATGACAACAGCTATGGCTGTCGATCCCAAAGTTCAACGACCTCATGTTGGCAGGACACCTGCTCCGAGGAAACCTAAAGCAAAGGATCCCAATAAAAGGGACATGACTTATGAGGAGAAGCAAAGACTTAGCACAAACCTGCAGAGTTTGCCTTCCGAAAAGCTTGATGCTATTGTTCTGATCATTAAGAAGAGGAATACTGCACTTTCTCAACATGATGATGAGATTGAGGTGGATATTGACAATGTTGATGCAGAAACACTATGGGAGCTTGATCGGTTTGTGACTAATTACAAGAAGAGCTTGAGCAAGACCAAACGAAAAGCTGAACTTGCACTTCAAGCTAGATCTGTAGCTAATCATACAGTTGCTCTGACGGTGAGAGCTTAATCTTCCATTTTTAGTGGTCAAAATGTTTGGCATTTATTATAACTTATTTTGGCAGATTTTATCAAAATTCATTGAACTGTCTTGTCACCTTTTTGCAGAACACAACCTCTGTGGTAGCTGATGTCCGGAATGAAATTGGAGCAGGTGTTAGTTTACTTTTTATTTGATTCTGGTGTTTTGCAGTTGACCATTTTGTGGACTGTGGATTATACTTCAGGGTTCTAACTTTTAGTTTCTTCCTTCTTCTGAAGGTTTTGAAAAGAG
Source organism: Petrea volubilis (assembly GCA_026212405.1). Taxonomy (NCBI): domain Eukaryota; kingdom Viridiplantae; phylum Streptophyta; class Magnoliopsida; order Lamiales; family Verbenaceae; genus Petrea; species Petrea volubilis. The sequence goes on along the minus strand of CM047870.1, from coordinate 38,779,001 downwards.
TACTGCGCCTTCCACTGTTGAAAGCGAAAAGATGGGGTATAATGGCAGGTCCAGCAGTTCAAGCAGTTCCAGCAGCGATTCTGGATCATCTTCAAGCGGTAAATGATGAGTCTCTTCCTTCTTGTTCATCGTTTGAGTCGATCAGTAGTATATCTACTCTTTTGTTTGTAGAATATCTCAAGACTAGATGTAACTATTGTGCTGACTATTCTTTCTGAATGACTCTACTTCTGCCTTGACTTACCTTTTTATTTAACTTGCAGATTCTGACAGCGACAGTTCCTCTGCAAATGGATCGGATGCTAGTCATTCGCCCGGGACTTGAGTGGATATGATTTAAGGTAATAAGAGAGAGTGGTCTGCTATTTTCAGAGCCAATACTGCTTTCCTAATCTTTTTGTTTATCGGTTCCAATGGTTTCAAGTTTTATTGCATCCATATTTTTTGTTGTGCTGCATATATCTGTTTTATAGGATATCATATCCAATTATCACTCCCATTGTCAAATGGACAACCAAATATGAAAAGCAGTTCTAAGCACATTATCCTACTCCTGTTGGATCTGATGTATCTGACATTTAATCTGTATGTGAGGTTTAAGTTTCCTTCAAATTCTGAGGAATGGCTGGGCAGAAGTGTTGCACACTTGTGCTGAAGTGCTGATGGAAAAAGGTTCTTCAGTTTGAATGACCTTATATTGGCGAGTGTCATTCCCTTTCAAGCTATCCTTTCACGTTAAATATCCTTATTTTGTGAAGCCCGAACTAGATGGGGGAAAAAACTGAAACAAAAAAATTTCACAGTGCATCCAAGAAAGTTCAGCTTTGAATTTAATTGCTTAATTGAAATTACTGTTTAATCAGCGTGATATTTATGCTCTGTGGAGTGGATTTTTATAATGGACCTATAATATTGGGATGGATAGAGTAATATTCGGAAGTGACAATTGTGCTCAATTGAGATGGTTAATCACCATTTCACCCATGTTTAGTGGAGATCAAAGCAGTGATGTCCTGTTTCATTACTTACATTCTTCCCATATGTCTCTACATTGTTGGTGACAACTCAGTTCCTGTCTTTTTCATCGCAAGACACAGGACAGATGGGTTCACGAATACTGTACTCCAATTGAATACTCACTTTGCTATTTCAAACCCACTTGGGTTGGCTAATGTAAAATAAATTGCTGGTTGGTTAAGATGCCCAAGGAGTGATTCTTTAACTACTCATCTTTGTAATACTTAATAGTTGGGAAATTTAGCCTGAATGCTTTATCCTGAACGAAATTGCGTATGAATCTTGGGTTTGATATCGATAGTCTGTTTTGGATCTAAGCGATATTTTACGGTATGGGTGTTCGTATATAGAAGAGAATGATTGAAATGGTTAGAATCTTTCTGTAATTGGATTACATTTTATTTGTGCTTGTTTAATGGATTGATTGTTAGTATGCATTAGTGCTAATGGATTGTCTGTTTTCCCATAATGACTATCAAGTAGTACCTTTACTAATGTTGTGCCTGTACATAGATTTATTTAGCATCTCTATTAGAGTAGGAATATCATTCTGAGGTTTTTTCTCCATTTAGTTCTGGCTATGTCTTAACATTTGACGAGCAAATGCAAAGTTTCATGACACGTTTTGTATCATTGTAGGAGAGAAGACTACGATGCACTGAGGCATGCTAGATCTGCCTGCCAATGATTGTTTGTGGACCTTCAGAGATGCTGCATGGTTAGATTCAAAATGCGATGCCTTTGCTTTGATGTTCCAGGTGTATGACTCTGAACTCCCATTCTGGCCATCATTTGAACATGTATTTAAGGAGCTTAATTTATCAGAAAGCATGTATATTTGATTGGTTATGATGGTGATGGGGGAATGTAGCAGGTGTAAATTTTGATGATCGCCACCAATTTCTAGTTATAAAAGGCGTTTGCTAGGATTAATTTGTTGCCGAGGTGTTCCATATGTTAGAGCCAAGATTGAAAAGGCAATCACGCCAGCAAAATTGGAGGTAATTGTATGCTATGCTACGTGGTATTCTTGAATGTATACTGCCAGATTTAACTGTAGCACGCGCACAGGGTTATTGATCTTGGAGTAGCATACATTTTGTATTTAAGATATATGGAGGTGTGGTTATTGTAGATTTCTGTTATAGTCACCTTCGAAGTAGCAGTGGGTTGTTGCTATTAAAAGCAGCTTGCGTCAATTCATGCTCTATTTTCTCAATTTGCTCACTATACGACTTTTTTGCCCTGCGCTCGCTACCTCTGCTTGCTTGGTGATTTTGAATTTCAACTTAAATGGGTTTTTTTAGTTTGACTTTTGGGCATGTGTGTGAGTTTGATGTACAAATGTGGAAACAATATTCCTACGGCGACGGAAGTCTTTTTGAATTGGAGGTGGAATAATGATACAGAAGAGCTTACTTTGAGCGCCGAATGACAAGAAACAATCCTGTTCTCTATCTACTAATCAAAATGGTGAAGGGCCCCAGAAATTGAATTTAGATTTTGTATTTGAAGTTTTAAGTGACAGTGGTGTAGTGAATAAATATTGTCGCAAAGTAAATGTCATAAAGACAACAGCTGAAAACGCCTCCATAGTTGAAGCTATCACCATCTGAAAATACTCCCAAGTCATTTCTAATACCTATTGAGTGCAAAGGCAACCAGTATTCTCCAATCTTACGTGCGGAAAAACCTCAGACTAAATACAATCTCCCAGAACTGGGCAAATAGTTCATTGGTAAGCCTGACCACTTTAGCCAAGCATTATTAAACATAATACGTATTACCCTAATTTGTTGCATGCCACGAATCACCTCGTATGGTAAGAAATAACTAAGAAAATTGAGAAAAGGTCTTTAGATATAGAATGATGTTTGGTCAGTTGGCACTTCAACTGCCATGGACATATGCGATTCGCTGTCAATTCAATTTTCAGCTCAGGCTTGAAAGTTTCCGGTCCTTGTTGCTCAGACAGCAGACCAAAATCCCAAGACCTCTTCCAGACCGTTCTTTCCAAATCTCACCTGTTGAGGCAGTTACAAACGTTAATATAGCAATTAAGATAACATAACCTTGAAAATCATCTACTTGAATGGCACAGGAAAATTGATGATGCTTAGATAATGTGCAACAGAATTGTGCACCATCAAAACAAAAGGCGTCCACTGCAAAGGCAATATGGGCGGAGCACAAATAGGAAAGGTTTCTTTATTGTAATTGGTCCGGTGATCTTAAAACAAATCTGTCATGGTTACCCCACATCAAGCATTCTCAGTTACTGGTGGTGTAAATATATGCACGCCAAGCTTCAGCAACTTCCTATCATCTTCAACCAAGATCCAGTGGATACACCTTTAATCAACAGGTATATAGGATGTCAGTTTAAGGAGTGAAAGAATCAGAACTGAAACACTCATACAGTGTTGTCATACAACAAAAAGGAAAGACAATTGCAATAGAAAACCAATTGAAAACTCTTCTCATCAGTGAGAAGAGTTCAAGCTCATCAAGAAGTTTTTCAACTCACCTTAGATGTAAAGGTAGCTCAGTAACAGTGGATTGCACAAATGAATATTCCACAACATATAGGACCCGATCATGTCCCTTCAAGCAAGCATCAACACGGCCACAGTATAGCTGCACATTTATGGGTGCTGTTAGAGCTGTGCTTAACAAAATTAACTCTCAACATGATAAAAACATGAATTGCCAAATCTTCATTAAATGAACAAGTAACTCCTAGCCCCTAGGATAAAGGTTATTTAAAAAAAATTGCCGGTTGCAGCAGATGCAGAGCCAAGGGGAAAAGCTGTTTCAGATTGCTATATTTTTCCAAAAACACTAGTATAACAATTAACAAGTCTCAAATTCATTGTATCACTTTGCAATACCCTGGAAATTAAATAGCACACAAGTTTGGATAAACTAATCTCGCCTTCATATTTTTCATATTTTTCACTTTCCCAATTTTATGCTTGCGTTGCAGCAGCCCCTCGATGCCAATGTGTCAAAATGTTTTGACCAGCGAGGATAAGATTACAGCTCACAATTGAGAAATTAAAGGTCTTCCATATTTGACTAATTCTAGATATCAGATAATTGAAGTATAAAATTTAAACGGAACGTCAATTGTGCTGGCTACACTACATGCCTTCCATCAAATTGTAGCAGCTCAACACTCATATTCAAAAACTACCAAGTCAAAACAATAAAGAATCAAGTAGAAGCACATCACTTACGCCATTGAAAGTGTAGCTAAACCCTTACCGATGTGTTCGCTTTGTAAGAGCTTTAATATCTTCATCTGACTGCTTTAATTTAGGTGTGCCCTATAGTCATACAAACAGTTAGACATGCTATATATATATCAGGAATAGGGAATAAATTCCCATTTCCAACAAAACAGTATTTAATAGAAACAGGAGAAAAAAATCAGAGGAAATGCAGTACTTATGGAAACAAGGGAAGAATGGTAATTCTGCAGACCACCAATGGCAGGTACACTGACATGTACCAAAAACATAAGGCAAGAATTCCAGGTAAGGCACAAATTTCAAAGAAACTTCAGAGATGCAAAATCACAAACCTAAGCTAGCAAGCAGTACTCTTGCAAGTCAATGGCATAGACATACCCGCCACGTTAACTCCGGCCTTGCCAGCATAGAGTGTCTTGGCCCTGACCACATCAAGGGAGGCCACACCAAATAGTCTCCTCTCATTATATTCTTCCTTGCTCTTGAAGACCTCAGCAGCAACTGTTACAGTTGAATTTACAGGGTTGCTAATCATAATGACAACAGCCTGAATTATGTTGAGAGTCGAAATCAACTATTCTTGTTAACACTCTTGGTAGCAAGGGAGTGTAACAACTAAAAAATCAAAATCACAAATACATCTATGGGCATATGGGCAAAGAAAGGAAGGTATTACATTGGGGCAATACTTGGCAATGGCCTTGCAAAGAGATTTCACAATGACAGCATTAATCTTGAAGAGGTCATCTCGGGATCATGGCAGGCTTTCTAGGTACACCAGCAGGAATGATGACTACATCTGAACCCTTCAAAACCTTCCTAATTGCTCTTTGGTGCATAGCCCTTCACCTGTACATAGAAACAAATGCAAGCTTCAGGTTAAGTAAAAACCCCAACGAGTACATTAAGAAAGAGAAACAGTAAGGGGGAAAAACAGAATAGTAAATGAGTCAATTAAGAAAGCAGGCAGGATGAAGCACACTGAACAGCGCATAACACATAACCTCGAGGCAAAAATATAGAATCAGCAATAGATCAGAACTCTAGAGAAATGAAGGTATAATTCAATGTATTTCATTCTTCACGTTCATGAAGTTTACTTTGAAGTCACGAGAGAACATAAAGAAAACCAGTTTAGTTAAGCTTGTTTTCGCTTTACGTGTTGGTTCACAAAACCCAAAAGCAGAAAAGAGAGAAACACTTTCATATTCACACTCAACAAGTTGAGCAAAAACCTATGGATGTTTGAAAAAAAGAGGGGGAACTAAATCACTAAATTAAAGAATCTCAACTGTAGATTCAAGCCCTGGAAATTAGCCAGAGAAACCAACAAGCATAGGGGAAAAAGTACCTACAGAAATTGAGATGACAATTCAAACAGAAAAAAGGGGAAATTCCAGAATTGCAGATCAAAAAGCGACAGAGGAAAATCAGAGGACCTCAAATCTAGTATTAATGGGACTGCCGTCAGCGGCTATGCCAGGGGTTCAACTTCGTGAGAAGCTGACCGATACCTCCGGCGGCTCCCATAACGTCTACCTTACTTTCCGGCGCCGGCCCCGATGACAGGCTCCGTCGCGACAGAAACGAAGAAGAAGCGGCGGAGCCACCGCTCCTCCGGAGGACAGATCTCGACATGGCAGCCTTCGTATGAATTGTGGAGAGACAATTCAGGTATCAACAAAATTGCAACACTATAATCTACAAAGTTCGATCATTTTTTTTTTTGGGAAAAAATTGCATAAAATCTCCTTGTGATATGAATTAGTCGCAAAAAATCCCTCAATATTTTAAAAATAAGCATATTATCCTTTATATTTTATTTTTATTTACACGCTTGTCCTATTTAATAGTAAAATTCCACGATATTAAATTTTTATTATTTTAATCATTTTGCATGTTTAACTTTTAAGATATGTTATAAACAGCCTTATTCTAATTTTTTAAAGAGAGGAAGAGAGCCACGAAAAAAAAGAATCTAAAATTTTTGAATTTACGTAATATATAAATATGTACACATACATATCAATACATGTAATATCACAGAGATACAAATATATAAAAATATATATATAAAAATAGATTTGCTTGCACGCACGCATATATATATACATACACATAGAACTAAACACACACACACACACAACGGCTTTGGGTAACGATATTTAGGATCGATTGGTGGCGGCCTTGGGCAGCAGACAGGCGACGATTGGGCGACTGGTAACCTTGGGATCGGTGACCAGCAACCTGTTAGCCTTGGGTGAGCGGTAGATTGACCATGAGCAATGAGATTTGGGGGTGTGGTGATGACAAGGAAAAGAAGATGTGCATGATTTGTGAGAGATTTGACGAATAGATTATTAGAGAGTTTGAATTGAATAAGAAGGTGAAAAAAAAAAAGAAAAGATAAAGGAAACAATTATAAAAATTACTATTTTTTTTTTAAATATTTATTATTTTATTATTTATATTTGGTACTTTTGATCAATTAAATTTTTTAATATATATTTTTAATTATATTGTTAGTATTTAATATATTTACTTGAAAATTTTAATTTTGATATTTATATTTGGTACTTATGATTAATTCAAATTTTTTTAATATATTTTTAAATTATTTGTTAGTATTTAAATATTTATTTGAAAATTTTAATTTTGATATTTATAGTGCTCGACAGTAAAGAATATTAAAATAGTATTTATTTAAAAATTTTGATATTAAAATAGTATTTTTTTAATTTTTATTTTCAGCATATTATAATAAAGAATATACTTGCTAGAAATTATATAGTTTGTATTAATTTACAATTTCAACCAATTAAAGGGGTTTGTATATAATTTTGTACAAAAAAAATAATATTATTAAATCCATGAGTGAAATGGGTAAATAAGTCAATATATTAGAATGTTAAATTAAAAAGATGCCCAAAATCATTCATTTTTGCACAGTAGGCGTGTGTTCCAACATCGTTAGTTTTGGATGGAATGGGAATTTTTTGCAATAAATAAAATAGCACAAGGTTGTTTTCACCTATATTTTAATCAAAAGTGGCTTTTAGCTAATTTTCAAAAACACATGGGGTAGTTGCGGATTTAACCTTTTTTTTTAAATCCTAAATTTTTGGCATCAACAAAATTTGGATTTTTTTAATTAAATCAAATAAATGCATAATTTGTTTTTGCATAAGTAAATTCAAAACTAAATTTATTTTCATTTTATTATTATTTTACTTGACATAAACCTAAATTTTACTTATTAAAAAATTCAACTGCACGATTTATAGTGATTAGGACATATTCATTGGATCAGACAAATTAAATAGTGTTCAAGAAATAAAAGGGGTTTTTTCGGGTCGATTATTATAATCTTAAAATATAATTGGAGCTCTAAAATGATTTTTAAAAGTGCTAATAACAATATTAATTTCACCATAGAATAAATTATCATGTCGTATTTTTAAATTTAGCATATACACAAATTTTCTAAAGTTATACGTGGTTTGTGTTTCTTAATTTGTTAACGTAGACTTGTATTTAATTAGTTGAATTTTGACACAAAAAAAGAAAGAAAAGCTAGATATATGTCTATTAAACCAAATGGTCGCAGGGAAAGCTTAGTCATTGGCCCAAAAAGAGTTTCAAGAATTGGCAAATATCACTAGAGAAGCTATACAGGGGCATAATAGGCTTTTTAATTGATTATAGCCAGGCAAATCTGTTGTTGAGGGGGCGCATCCATTGCGTTGTCAAGGTTGTAGAAAACAAATAATTATTGAGAGCTTTTATGTTGAGTGTTGACTAAAAAAGGCGTTGATTAAGTTATGGAATTTGTTCAATACACCCCACTTTCGATTATACGTGCGGAAAGTCGACAGATATATTATTCCTATATATATTTAACATATGTATAGAAATGTTTTATATATATATATATAAATGAGCCGCTATATAAAGCATTAATTGTAATATGAATTAATAAAAAAATAAAAATTAGTAACATATGATATTATATTTTTGTTTATGTTCAAAGGTATTCGATGACTTAGTCAATTTATAAATTATTTTTTCCTTTTTCACGGCGTGAGAAACTTTTTTATACAAATTACAAAATTTTATTGTCTTCAAGTTTACCTAACAACAATACTTTATAGGCTTAAACTGCTATATTTATTGACAGATTTAGATATCATTTTATATAAACCTTCAACTTTCTATCATCTTATACTTTATCTTCATATCAACTTCCGTAATTTAACAGCGAGAAAATGGTGAACATGCACCAAAACACCATTAAAGGGCTATTGGAAGAATTTATCCTTATCAAGTAATCTATTTCCATATCATTTCTCAGATTTGAATAATTATTGACGAGTTTTAGCCAAAAATCATCAACCGATTGTCGACCTCATCTATAATCATTTATAATTCTAATGCACATAGTAACAACAATGTGTTAAACGGTTGTTTCCGAAAATTGAAAATATGCATAACTAGATCTTCAAATAATATTTTATTTATTAGTGATATTAATTTATCAAATGTTAAAGATTATGGTAATGTTTAAAAAAAAATTAAAAATTGTAACCGAGTCTAGCTGGTATAGTGGATCCAGTGAGTTGAAATACTACAAAATTTCCCATTCAAAGCCTGATTCCTTCATGGGTTTAGAGATTTACCCAAAACCAGCCACATTTTTATCCCTACCGGCTACCAACAACCAAAAAACTTGTGAAAAAACAATAAATATAAAGTTTTAAGAAAATATACAAAAAAGCCAGTTTCCGTAGGAATATAAAAAATACATAAATATCAGAGAATAACATCCTAGAAAGGGTATTAAAAAATTTCCCACTTCGCAAGACTGACGCGTGAATACATGCCCGAATCGAACAGATTCCCAGCATTCCTGTCCGACGTGGCAAGCTCTAACCGCCTTAGGGTCACTAGTCAACAAGCGCGTGAGGTTTAAAGTGTTGCTGCGCCCCAAAAATGGCAATCGACGGGACCGATTTAGAGAGAGAAACACATGTCTAGAGAGAGAAAACTGTCTGGAGTTCGGATCGACTAAGAGAACGCGCCCTCCATCTTCTCTCGTGCCCTCAAACCCTGATTTTTTTTTTTAATCCTCAATTTCATTTTTCCCTCTCCATCTGTTTTTTTTCCTTTTCCTTTTTTTTTTGTTTGGAAAAAATTGTCGTTATTTATTATTTATTTTTGTATTATACACTCTTCAGATCCTTAGCTTTTCTTCTTGTTTTTGGGGATTTTCTTGTGTTGTGAGAATATAGATCTGTGTATATATGTAAAAGTTTTAGTTTTCCCGAGTTAATTGAGCTAGGGTTTCCGTTTTACTTTTGTGAACCGTTGTTGTTGTACCTTGGGTCCGGGTGTTGGGTGTCTGATTCTAGGGTTTTTGAAACCCTAGGTTTTTGAAAGGTTATTGAGTCTTCATTCGGAAGAAATTAGGGTTTTCTTTTAATTTTAATTGGTGATTACATGTATGGCTTCGGGGACTATAGGGGATTCTAGTGATGATTTGAATTGGAGAACGAGGTGTCGATGGTCAGAAAATAGTAAAGTCTATACACGGAGAATAAACAAGAAATCCCAGAAAATCAGCAAAAACAACGATACTGCCACTACCGCAACCTCAACCGCCGAGAACCCCACCTCCTCCACCGCTGAAAATCCCACCACCAAACCCACGCCCACCAAGGTTCCCTCCCCCGCCGTTGCCTCCACCGCCACCGCCGAGGTTTCCTCCCCCTCCACCTCCAAGGATCCGAATGATTTTGCAGCTGCGTCCACTCGACCCACCACCCCTGATGGTTATGATGCCACAACTGCTCCCCGTCGAAATGCCAGGGATGACGTAGTGCAAGAGTCTCTGGAAGCCCTATCAGCCAAGGAGGCGAATTCTTGTGAGCCAAGGTTGCGGGAACAATCACTGCATCAAGAACAGAGCCTCTCACATGATTCAGCTGGCAAAAATGTTGATTATTCTCTTCAGCAGTCACAGGAGCCAGAGCAACTGCCGCGTCGACAGCAAACGCCTCCTCTCTCAGAGGATAATTGTCTCGCTCAGCAGCAAGTGCAGGATAATCTTGAAGCTTTGTCACAGCCTAATAGTAGGGAGGCCCAGAATTTGAAACCATCACCCCTTCACAATGCAAAAGAGATACAGCAGACAAGTAGTGAAGGGCCACAAAATGTGACATCCAGTGTGAATGGCTTGCCAAATGGCAGAGAACGATTTCCCACTGGAAATAATTTACAATGTGATGGGGAAACTATGCAAGACCCGCCTCGAGTTCTCAGTGAGAATGGGGCGGCAAACATCAATGGAGTTGTCAAGCCCCTGGTGATATCTAAAGTTGATGATAAGGTTAGGTTCCAGTTAGCTAAAGCAACACCGAAGGATGAGATTATGGAGCTTAGGGAGAGACTGGAATGCGAACTTGATCAGGTTAGGAAGCTAGTTAAACAGCTTGAAGCCAAGAAGCTTAAGCTTAATTCATATAATACTCATCTTAGCAATGGTAGTCTTAGTAATAGTAGTAATTATATTGGTAGTGAAGGTGGAAATATTGGTGGACATAGCTATCCTCAACCTCCACATGCCCGAACCGACCTTGTAGACAGGAGGGTGTTGGTTAGAGTAGGCTCGGACATGGGGGTACTGGGCCAGCAGGAAATGAGACCTATGGGATTAGCGAGAGTGAATTCTGATGTTGGCACAGCACGGAATCTAGAACCAAGGCCATATAGCAGACAGCTCAGTGTTTCAGCAATGGAAAGCAACCACAGGGCTGGTGAACTTGTTGAGAAGGAGAAACGAACTCCGAAGGCAAATCAGTATTACAGAAATTCAGAGTTCCTTCTGGGAAAGGATAGGCTACCTTCTGAAAGTGCCAAACGGTTGAAAATAAATAATGGGAGGAAACATAGCGGAGAAACAGAACATGCCTTCCGCTTCGGTTTTGGGTTTGATAAGAGCAGGAATCAACTTTTCAAAACCTGCAGCAGCTTGCTTCAGAGGTTGATGAAGCACAAGCATGGTTGGGTGTTTAATGAGCCAGTGAATGCCAAGGCGCTGGGGTTGGTTGATTACCATGATATTATTAAGCACCCTATGGATTTGGGTACAATTAAGACTAGACTATCACAAAATTGGTACAAATCTCCAAGGGAGTTTGCTGAGGATGTCAGACTGGTTTTCCGAAATGCTACGACTTATAATCCCAAAGGGCAGGATGTCCACATTATGGCGGGACAATTATTGCAGATTTTCGAGGAGAGGTGGGCAACTATAGAGACGGAGTATAATCCTTATTGGAAATACCAGATGTATCAGGATGCAGGGTTGCGCACTCCAACTTCAAGAAAGCTCTCCCCCCGTCTCATTTTGCCCCAGCATCTGTCCCAGTCTCTGCTCCTGCTATTCCTGGCTTTGCCTCTGCTGCGGTGCAGGCCCCTGCCTATATCCCTGCTCATGCTACTCCTCCTCTTCCTTTGCATGCTCCTGCTGCTCCCCAGATGAGGACTTTTGATAGGCCTGAGACAACAACACCTATGGCTATTGATCCCAAAGTTCACCGACCTCAGGTTGGCAGGACGCCTGTTCCGAAGAAACCTAAAGCAAAGGACCCCAATAAAAGGGACATGACTTATGAGGAGAAGCAAAGACTTAGCACAAACCTGCAGAGTTTGCCTTCCGAAAAGCTTGATGCTATTGTTCAGATCATTAAGAAGAGGAGTAGTGCACTTTCTCAACATGATGACGAGATTGAGGTGGACATTGACAATGTTGATGCAGAAACACTATGGGAGCTTGATCGGTTTGTGACTAATTACAAGAAGAGCTTGAGCAAGAACAAGCGAAAAGCTGAACTTGCTCTTCAAGCTAGATCTGTAGCTAATCAGACAATTGCTCTGATGGTGAGAGCTGGACCTTCCATTTTAGTGGTTGCAAAATATTTGGAATTTTATGGCAACTTCTTTTGTTGGATTTTATCAAAATGCATTGAACTATCTCTTCACCTTATTGCAGAACACAACCTCTGCAGTAGTTGATGTCCGGAATGAAAATGGAACAGGTGTTGGTTTACCTTGAATTTCATTCTGGTGTTTTACATCTGAACTTTTGTGGACTGTGGATTATATTCTGAGAACAGGGATCTGACATTTAGTTTCTTCCTTCTTCTAAAGGTTTTGGAATGAGTACTGCACCTTCCACTGTTGAAAGTGAAAAGCAAGGGTATAATGGTAGGTCCAGCAGTTCAAGCAGTTCCAGCAGTGATTCGGGATCATCTTCAAGCGGTAAATGATCATTCTCGTCCTTGTTTGTTCATCTTGTGTTGATGAGCACTTGTATCTATTCTTCTTTTGTAGAATATATCAAGATTAGAGGCATTTTGCTGTCTTGTCTATCTGAATGACTGTACTAATGCCTTGACTTACTTTTTTATTGAACTTGCAGATTCTGACAGCGACAGTTCCTCTGCAAATGGATCAGATGGTGGGCATTCACCTGGGACATGAATGGATATGATTATAGGTATAAGAGAGTGAGGTTTAACGGACACTAGTTTTATCCATTCCATATTTTGGTTCTGCTGAATATATCTTTTTTATACATTATGTCCAATTATCAGTCCCATTATCAAATAGATAACCAAATATAAAAAGCAGACCAAATCATGTTTTCCTGCTTCTGTTGGATCTGATGTATCTGATATTCAATCTATATGTGAAGTTAATTTGCTTCAAATTTTGAGGAATTGCTGGTTTATGAGTGCATGGGCAGAAGTGTTAAAGAGCTGATGAAAATGGTTTCCTAAGTTTGAGCTGACGTTGTACTCAACGCTTTTTCGTGAAGGAAATGGCCCCTGCAACTTGATTTTATTGCGATATTGTTTTTGAATCTTAGTGATGTCATACAGTATAGTTGTTCATAAGTAGAAGAGAATGATTGAAATGGTTAGAGCCTTTCTGTTGTTTAGATTAAATGATATTTGTGCTTATTTAGGAATTAATGGTCTGAATGGTAGTTATGCATTAGTGCTAAGGGATTTTCTGTTTTCTCGTTATGACTATCAAGTAGTACCTTTTATGGTTTGTGCGTATGTACAGATCTATTTAGCTATTCTTTAGAGTAGGAATGGTATTTCCAGGGTGATCTCTCCATTTAGTTCTGGCTTTTTTCTGCCAAAGTTGACAATCAAATGCAAAGTTTTATGACATGTTTCGTAACATTACAGGAGTGAAGACTATGATGGACTGAGGCATGCTAGATTAATGTTTCAGTATTCCTTCTGCCTGCCAATAATGGTTTGTGGACCTTTGTAGTAGGTGCTGCATGGTTAGATTCAAAATATGATGCCTTCTATTTGACTTGTTAGTTGTATGACTCCGGACTCCCAGTCTTACCATCATTTGAACTAGTAGTATTTAAGGAGTTTTCTTTAGTAGAAAGCATGTATTTTTGATTGATTATGATGGTGATGGGAGAATGTAGCCGGTGTAAATTCCCATGATTGCTACCGATTTCTAGTTATAAAAGCTTTTGCTAGGATTAATTCATTTACTAGTGGCAGAGGAGTTCATACATGAGAGTGAAGGTTAAAAAGGCTATCATGCCAACAAAATTGGAGGTAGTTGTATGCTATGCTATCAAGTATTGTTGCATGGGTACTGCGAGATATTACTGTAGCACGTGCAGAGTTACTGATCTTGGAGTGCCATACATTTTCTTTTTGTGTTAAAAGTTGTGCTCATTGTAGATTTATCTTGTGAAGGCAATTCAGGTGCAGGTTGCTGCGAGTAATAGCAGTTTGTATTGATTCATGCTCTGTTTTCTCAATTTGGTTGCTATACATCTTATATTGCCTTGTGCTTGTTTACCCAGATTGCCTTGATGATTTTGCAACTTCAACTTACATTGTATAAATACTGTTTATTTGATTCTTAGGTGGTACTGATATTGTGATAGATCTTCTCTTAAATTTTTTTGAGATGATGTAGGGCAAGTGTATGAGATTGATGTACAAATGTGGAAAAAATGTTTCTTGTGGCGATGGAAGTCTGTTCTAATTTGTGTGGAAAAGATGATGCTCGGAGTTTAATGACCATTGAAAAATGAAAGAAACAGTGCGTTTTCCTGAGAGAGTACCGTTCAAAATGTTGAAATGGCTAGGGAAATCAAATTTAGATTTTGTACTTTTAAATTCATCCGCCTTTTCTATATGGTCTGTTGGAAAGTTTCATTCTATCCAATTGATGTTTTTAGTAGTTGGATTTGAATTTGATGTCGAAAATGTTAAAAATAAAAATTACAAACATTTTTATACTCAACCTACCGGTTAGAATTCATTTGGGTATTATCAAAGTGAGTTGCATCTCATTGTCCTATGGCTTTGGAGCCCTGCACCGTTGCTGAAATTTGCTGGTTTTATTAGTTCACAAAAAGTCAAGTCTTCTGTGACTTGAAAAGGCATTCATGATCGGGAATCATCTGCTTCTCTCAGATGCCTGAATAAATTGGCATCAGACAACAGAAACTTACAGTCCGATCTTGGAGGCGTAGGAACCTGGTTTATATCGATGCACTCTTTTGAATGACCTGTGAGGAAATATGTAATTTTGGACTGATTGAAGAAGTCATACCATACACAGGCTCTGTTGGTTTTATCAACGCAAACGAATATTACCAAGACTCTGTCAAGCATGAAACACGCTCTTGAATCTTGACTTCGGTCCCACCAGAACTTTAACTGCCGGCCATGGTGTAACCAACCCCTTAGAAAAATAGACCACCAAGCAAAGAAGACGTTATACTCTGTGTAGATGATGAGGTCAGAAAAAACCAACTGATTGCTCAAATTACAAAATCCAAGTGGATATTCCATAGATGCAAAGTTAATAGATCAAGGCTTCTATGATAAAAGCCAACTGAAAAACACGCATAGTTCAAATTATCACAAAACAACTGGCAACGCAGAACGTAGTTAAACCATCCCCATATGGGAGTCAAGATATTTCTGATATCAATTAACTGCAAGGCCAAGAATATTCACCAAATCTGAGCTAAGCTAGTTTATGTTGAGAACTTCACAGGGACCAATAAAATCTCCCAGGCGAACTGGGCAAATAGCCAAGTATTTGAAAATAATGTGGATCACACTAATGTGTCGCATCCCAAGAATCACCTCACATGTAGTAAGAAATAACTAGAATCCTCGGGCAATGGGCACAAAATTGAGACTTCCATTATAGATTGAAGCCAGCTTCACCTCAACTGCTCTGGACAAATGCAATTCCTTTTTCAATTGAACTTTTCAGCTCAGGTTTGAGAGCTTCCAAACCTTGTTGCTCATAATCAGACAGCAGACCCAAACCCAGTACTTCTCCCACGCTGTTCTTCCCAAGTCTTGCCTATTAATGCAATCACTAACGTTAATATTCATTTCAAGGAGTGAAAGACTTGTATGCTGTTTGCTGTATGGCAAACCCAAGGAAGCCACTCGCAATGGTAACCAATTGAAAAGGCATTCAAGCTTGTCAGAAGTCTTTCAACTCACTTTAGATGCAAAGAAAGGCAGCTCAGTCACAGTGGATTGCACAAATGAACATTCGACAACATCTGGGACCCCATTAAGTCCCTTCAAGCAAGCATCAGCAAATCTGGCCCCAGCATAGCTGCATATTTATGGGTGCCGTTAGACCTTTAGTTAACAAAATCAATTCTCACAATGATAAGAACGTGAATTGTCAATCTTCATCAAACGAACAACTCTTATGATAAAGGC